>JARQOD010005700.1:0-46645 GCA_033576555.1 Oophaga sylvatica
GCACAGTACACTAAATCGCAATCTCTAACTGTCCCTCAGAGTCAGCACAGTAGCGTTCTGTCCCTTACTGAATTCACAGCACAGTGACGCTAAAATGGCGCGGCGCCTTTTATAGTGCATTCTGACATCATTTCAGCATCCAATCACAGACATGCCATTAGTTAACATGACCGCAGCAGTACAGGATGTGCCCACACTTCTTAGGATTCCTCATTGGCTGACTAAAATCACATTGCCTCTCAAAGAATTATGGGAACTTCGATTCCGGTATACGATATATGGAAAATATCGAAACAAATTATCGAAAGGCCGATAGAGCTAATATTGGCCGATACCCGATACTTGCAGTATCGTATCGCTCAACACTACTAGCAGTGCTTCAAACAAGACCAGAAGGAACAATTGATAACCAGCAAGGCTGCTGGGAACTCGAGCCACTTATATCCTACCATTCAGCACCAGCTGAAGGCCATTCAGAAATCAGTTCATTACCCTCAGCAACCACCGGAGGGAGCCCCAGCTCAGAAGCCGCCTCCAGCGTATTCACAGCAAAGGGCTTCGCACGGATTACCAGTTAAATAAAAGATGGTCAAAAAATGTGTGTTTATTTCATTTAAATTATTTATTACTAATGTGTGGGTGTTTTTTTATTTCCTTCAATAGGATTAATAATTGAGAGTTGTCTAATTGACAACTCTCAATTATTAACCTGGCTTAAAGTCACCTTCCAATAGCAAGGTGGCTTTAACCCATTATTAACCCATTCGCCACCGATACAGGGCAATGGGAATAGACGGGCAAAGTGCCAGAAAGGGTGCATCTAATTATAGATTTAACTTTTCTGGGGTGGCTGGGGGCAGATGTTAGTAGCCAGGGGGGCACTAAATAAATGCACCCTCCCTAGATTAATATTATCTGCCCCCACTCACTGGCTTTGTCTGTCTGGTTCAGAAAATAGCACGGGAGCCCACGCATTTTTTTTCAACGAATTTACACCTTTAATTAACCCCTACATGCATGAAATTTTGCACACATACACTCATGTAATTGTTAGTGAAAACCATATATCAAACTACATGAAATGACATATTTAACTGTTTGTAAACCATGTGTCATTTCATGTCGGGTGGTTTTGTAATTTCACAAAAGCCGGCAATTGAATTAGCGGCTATTATACTATGTAGAAGTGTATGAACTATAAATATATATATATATGTGTGTCACAATGACATGTATATATACTCGGGTATAAGCCGAGATTTTCAGCCCATTTTTTAGAGCTGAAAAGACCCCCTCTCGGCTTATACGCGGGTTATATACGGGGGTCGGCGAGGGAGGGGGAGCGGGGGTGTCGGATCATACTCACCCCTCAGCCGGCGTGTCTCTGTAGCCCTCCTGCTTCTCCCACGATCTCTGGCTCCTTCCTGCAGTGGTCACATGGTACCTCTGATTAAAGTCATGAATATGCATATACTCATGACTTTAATCAGCAGTACCATGTGACCGCTATAGGACTGAAGAGCTGCGGAGACCGCCGGGAGAAGAGGAGAGGTTGCAGAGACACGCCGGTGGAGGGGTGAGTATAGCGATATTTACCTGTCCTCTCTCCACCGCTGCGCGCTGCTCCCTCGTCCGACTCCTCTGGCTGTGAATGTTCAGGCAGAGGGCGCGATGACATTGTTAGTGCGTGCCACGCCCCCTGCCTGATCATTCACTGCCGAGGACCCGGAAGACAGCAGCGTGCAGCGGTGCAAAGAGGACAGGTAAATATCTCTGGTGCCAGGGTCCTGAGCGAGCGGTGACACCGGCACCTGTCCTCCATAGCGCGCCGGTGTCACCGCCTGATCAGGACACCGGCACCTGGCCCCCAGCGACGAGAGGTGAGTATGTCATTTTTTGCAGCAGCAGCATAAGGGACATACTATGGGGCATAATCTATGGAACATATGGGGTATAATCTGGAGCATATGAGGGCATAATCTCTGGAGCATATTGGGCATATTGGGCATAATCTGGAGCATATTGGGCATAAACTGGAGCATATGGGGCATAATCTGGAGCATATGGGGGCATATTGGGCATAATCTGGAGCATATGGGGCATAATCTGTGGAACATATGGGGGCATTATCTGGAGCATATGGGGGCATAATCTCTGGAGCATATTGGGCATATTTGGCATAATCTGGAGCATATTGGGCATAATCTGGAGCATATGGGGGCATTTTGGGCATAATCTGGAGCATATGGGACATAATCTGGAGCGTATGGGGGCATAATCTGTGGAGCATATTAAGCATAATCTGTGGAGCATATGGGGACATAATCTGTGGGGCATATTGGGCATAATCTGTGCATCATATAGGGGCATAATCTGTGGAGCATATGGGGCATAATCTGGAGCATATGGGGCCTAATCTGTGTAGTTTATGGGGGCCTAATCTGTGGAGCATCATATGGGGGCATAATCATTTTTCACCCTAGGCTTATACGAGAGTCAATAAGTTTTCCCATTTTTTTGTGCCAAAATTAGGGGGTCGGCTTCATACACGGGTCGGCTTATACATGAGTATATACGGTGTGTATATATATATATATATATATGTATATTCTATGTGTATATATCTAGTGTTTACAAGGAAAGAAAGGTTTTATTTTAATTCCGATATTTCTGTCCCATTGACTTGCATTGGTTTCCTGTATCGGAATCGGCGATATCCGATACTTTTTGGGTATCGGTCCGATCCAATCCGATCCGATATTTCTTGATATCGGAAAGTATCGCTCAAACACTAGTCACCACCTCTAAATAACACGTCATACCATAAGAACAAGTTGTATACACATGAGCATACACACATGACACACACGTCCCACAAGCACCATGCATGCTCGTCACACAAGAACCATGCACTCTCGTCACACAAGCATCATGCACTCTTGTCACGCAAGCTCCATGCATGCACATGAAACAAGCATCATGCACGCATGTCACACAAGCATCATCCAAACACATTACAAAAGCATCATACATGCACATTACACAAGCATCATGCACACACACAGGGTCGGACTGGCCCACCGGAGAACCGGAGGATTCTCCGGTGGGCCCTGGCATCTGGGGGGGCCCTGGCACCTGCTGGCATACAGGGACCAGTTGCCTAGGGCCCCCGCTGCTCCAGGGGCCCCAGCCGGTGGCGTGTCGCTAGTAGCGGCACACCACGCAGCTGCCATGGGGGCCCCGTGCCAGCGGAGCAGCAGAGGGTGACAGGAGGCAGGAGCCCCTGTCCCCGCTGCTAAAGAGAAATGAATATTCACTGCTTCCCACGCCCACATGGGCGTGGGAAGCAGTGAATATCATTACTTACCTGTCACCCGCTCCAACCGCCGAGCGCCGCTGTGTCATCGCGTCCTCTCTTGCTGCGATGTTCAGGCAGTGTAAGGTTCTTTGTCTCTGTTGACATGTTCCTTGAAACTCAGTTTTCCGTCGGCCATTTTGCTTTCTGTCTTTCTGCAGCTCTTGCCCTCAGTTAATATGGAGTTTCCAGTTTTCATGTTCCCGCCCTGATTCTTCCCTCTTGCTTCTTAAGCAGCCTCAGCTGAACAATCAGTGCTCCTGAATCAAGCCTCAGTCAGTCTGTGACCTGACTCCTGGAAGCCTTGGACTTGTACTCCAGCTATTCCCTACTGAGGAACCTTGGAACACTTTTGGACTCTGGAAACCTGCTGTTTGGTGAATCCATGTTTGCAGAGGAATTACGGTACAGAGAAGAGATCCTGAACCTGCTTTGGAGAGTTATTGTAGAGCTTGAAGTTACTCTGGCTGCTGTGTCTCCTGTTGCTGTTCCTGCAAACTGTGTGAACTTTTCAGCATGCTTGTATGAAGTAATACAAGTCATTTCATTTCAACCTATGTCTCCTGTGTTTTCCTCGCACCCAAGCACAAGACGCTATAGGAACTGTACACTATACATGACAAGATTCAGGAGCCAATGTTTAGTGTCTGCTGGGTCTGGGAAAGCCGTGTCTGCTGTGACTGTGGATATCAGATGTCCGTTTAATACCTTATGTGATGACAGTGGTTGTGACTTCTCACAACCATTCCAGGTGAGCGCATTCCCTTAAAATTTTACTCTGGAGTGTTACCACAGGTAAACACTATTGTTTTTTTTTTTTTTTCCTTTCCTCTTCTCCTTCCAGCACCTCTGCCTTAAAAGATCTGGAAGATGGAGGCCCGCATAAAGGAACTTTGCGGAGTGACTGATACAATCCTTTCAGATGTACAGACTTTAAAAACCCGTTTTGCAAGCCTACAGGACCTCACTAATCATAATTTGCAAGTGTTTGGACAGACTACCCAGGAATTGCGAGCCAGGATTGAGGCTCTAGAGGAACGAGCCCAGGCTCCTGCCATAACCCCAAGTTCTGGGATCCCCAAATTACCTCCTTTTCGTTTTGGCGGTGAACGTGAGAAATTCAGGGGATTTATTAATCAATGCAATTTATTTTTCTCTGCTACATGCTTCACAATTTCCCACTGAACGATCCAAAGTGCTTACTATAATCATGTTGCTTACCAATAAGGCTTTGATGTGGGCAAACCCTCTGATTGAGACTGAGGATGATTGTTTGAATCACCTTGATGCTTTTATTTCAGCCATGAGGCAGGTGTTTGATGACCCCAATCGAGGTGCAACAGCTGAAGCAGCCATGTTAACTTTGCGCCAAGGTAAGCGTTCAGTAGCCGAATATGCCCTGGATTTCAGGAGATGGGCTCTTGATACCACTTGGGACACTTCCGCTAAAAAATCTATTTTTCGGAAAGGGTTGTCTCCACTGATTAAGGATGAACTTGCTCGTGCCGACCCTCTCACTGCGTTAGGTGACTTTATTAACTATTGTATCCGTATTGATGCTCGTCTGACTGAACGCAGACAAGAGAGATGGTTCGAAAATAATCGCACTAACCTTTTACTACCTCCCTCCTTAGCTAAGGAACCTTTGAGTAGGATCACAAGGGAACCAGAACCTGAACCCATGCAGGTGGACTCTTTACAAAGACGGGTTAGTGATGCACACAAAGAACATCGTATAAAGGAAAATCTATGTTTCTACTGTGGTAAGTCAGGGCACTTCATTATAAACTGCCCCAGCCGTTCTCGTAAGACTACTGCAGCAGTCTTTCACTGTGAGTGTTGCGAGAGGAGCTCTGTCATGTCCGAGCCTCAGGCTCCAGAGAGATCTGCTGCAAGAGATCTTGATTTCTCGGACTTAAACTCTGTTAGTTCTGGGGACGATGACGGTATAAACGCTGCAATTTTTCAAGTTTCCTCAGCGGTGTCCCAGCTGAGTTGTAAAAGAAACAATTCTCATTGCTTCCTTTCCATCAAACTCTGGGTTGACTCAGTCTGGGTGTCTAGCTCTGCTATGATCGACTCAGGAGCAAGTGGAAATTTTATGGATATCTCCTTTGCTCTGAAACAGGGATACGTTCAGTGAAGAAGGCTACTCCAGTACAGATGGAGACTGTGGATGGCTCTCTACTGACTTCTGGACCAGTGGATCAGGAAACAGAGCCTTTGAGGGTCCTTATGGGTAAAGATCATCAGGAGAAAATGTATTTTTTGCTTATCTCTTCTCCCCACTTTCCCATCATTCTAGGGCTACCATGGCTGCAGGCGCAGAATCCTACGATTAACTAGGAGACCAAGGAATTACACTTTCCGGAGAAACAGATGAGTCAAGGAGTTTCAGCTTGCTCTGTTCCTAAAGGAACCATGTCAGTCCCTGAACTACCAGCTGTATACCAGGACTATGTGGATTTATGTGACAAGAAGAACGCTGATCAGCTTCCTCCTCACCGTCCATATGATTGTCCAATTGAATTATTGCCTGGAGCCGAGATACCTTTTGGTAAGATCTACCCCTAGCGGGGCCCGAGCTAAAAGCTTTGAAGGATTATATAGACGAAAATTTAGCCAAGGGCTTCATACGCCCCTCTTCATCTCCCGCAGGTGCACCCATCTTCTTTGTGAAGAAGAAAGATGGATCTCTGAGACCTTGCATAGATTATAGGGAACTCAATAAGGTTACTTTTAGAAACCGTTATCCATTGCCTTTAATCCCTGAGTTGTTGGAGAGAGTGCGGCATGCCAAAATTTTCTCTAAACTGGATCTCCGTGGGGCCTATAACTTGGTCCGTATTAGACCTGGGGATGAATGGAAGACTGCTTTCAGGTCACGCTATGGACACTTTGAATATCTAGTTATGCTTTTTGGTCTGAGTACCGCCCCAGCCACTTTCCAACACTTCGTGAATGATATCTTCAGGGATCTCCTAGATACATTTGTGGTGATTTATCTGGATGATATTCTAATTTTTTCTAACTCCACAGGGGAACATCATGGACATGTGAGAATGGTCTTAGAACGCCTAAGACAAAACCATCTCTACATCAAATTTGAAAAGTGTGAATTCCATAGGACCGAAATTCAATTTCTGGGGTATGTACTATCTACGCAAGGGATTAGTATGGATGGAAGCAAGACCCAAGCCATCAAGGATTGGCCAATTCCTAGAAATGTGAAGGAGGTGCAGCGTTTCATCGGGTTTGCCAACTTCTATAGACGTTTCATTAAGAATTTTTCTGAGGTAGTGTCACCTATCACCCAACTTACCCGGAAACAGTCTAGGTTCTCCTGGACCCCGCAAGCTCAGGAAGCATTTTCCTGTTTAAAGGATAAATTTACCACCGCACCTATCTTAGTACATCCCAACCCCGAGCTTGCCTTCATAATAGAGGTGGATGCTTCAGACTGTGCCGTTGGAGCTATACTCTCTCAGAGAACAGGTGAGAAGAATGTCTTGCATCCCTGTGCCTTTTTTTCCCCAGCAGTTGTCTTCGGCTGAGAGGAACTACGATGTGGGCAATAGAGAATTGTTGGCCATTATTGCCGCCTTCAAGGAATGGAGACACCTTCTTCAGGGAGCTGCACAGCAAATAGTCGTCCTGACAGACCATCGTAACCTTGAATTTATCAGGTCGGCTAAGTGCCTGACTCCTCGCCAGGCTCGCTGGAATCTTTTCCTAAACCAATTTAATTTTGTCATTTCTTATAGACCAGGATCGCGCAATGGAAAGGCTGATGCACTCTCTAGGATTCATTCAGCAGAGACACGTCCACTTACTCCTCCTAAGACTATTCTTCCTGACTCTAGATTCCTGGGAGTGATTCATAATCAAGACCTACTTAAGGACATCAAGGAAGCATACCATGTGGATTCTTTGTTGGCTCAACCCCCAAGGGACGTAAGTCTTGTCTTTAAGAATGGTGTGTGGATTCAGGGACAACGTCTGTATATACCTGAAACAGTCAGATTAAGAGTATTGCAACTCATCCACGATTCCAAGATAGCCGGGCATAGGGGAATTCTAAAGACACAAGAATTTCTTTCTCGTTTCTTTTGGTGGCCCACTTACAGGAAAGATGTTTTAAACTATGTCACTTCATGTGAAGTCTGTGCAAGATGCAAAACACCTCGCTCCTCACCAATTGGTCTGTTGCAACCTCTTCCCACCCCGTCCCGCCCGTGGGGATCCATTTCTATGGACTTCATTGTGGAGTTACCAACCTCTCAAGGGAAGAACACCATTCTAGTGGTGGTTGACCGTCTAACAAAGGCAGCTCATTTTATCCCTTGTGTCGGCTTACCCACTGCAAAACAGACATCAGACTTGATGATTAAGAATGTGTTTCGCTTACATGGAGTACCGGATGAGGTCATTTCGGATCGAGGGGTGCAATTCACTTCAAGGTTTTGGCAAAATTTCTGTGCAGCATTGGACATTAAAGTAAACCTTTCTTCTGCTTTTCATCCCCAGACTAATGAGACAGACAGAACGAACCAATCAGACCCTGGAGCAGTATCTCCGCTGTTTTATCTGCCACCTACAGGATGATTGGGTGGATCTACTTCCACTGGCTGAGTTCTCTTATAACAACTCTCAGAGCGCCTCCACTAAGCAGTCTCCTTTTTACTCCAATCTAGGTTATCATCCTAACATTCTTCCTCGATTTCCCATAGATACGCCCTTGCCGGCAGTGGCTGAAAGAATCACTTCTTTACAAAAGAATATGGATCTTCTAAAGGAAAATCTAGAATTGGCTCAGGAAAGGTACAAGAAAGCAGCAGATAAATTTCGTAAACCTGCACCAGCTTTCAAGGTAGGAGATTTGGTCTGGCTGTCAACCAGAAATCTTAAATTAAAGATTCCATCGTCTAAATTGGGACATAAGTACATTGGACCTTATAAGATCAATAAGATTATAAGTGCTGTTGCTTGTCGTCTTCAACTACCCAGAACTATGAGAATCCACCCTGTCTTTCATGTATCCCTACTAAAGGCTGCAACACCCAATACGTTTCCTGGACGTTCTTCTCCTTGCCCTGACCCAGTGCTGGTCGATGGTCAGGAAGAATTTATGGTGGAAAGGATTCTAGATTCCAGGTTGTACAGAAATCAGTTGCAATATTTGATTAAATGGCAGGGCTACCCAGTGGAGGACAACTCATGGGAACCAGTCAATAATGTAAATGCTCCTCGCCTGCTCCGCCAGTTTCATCAGAGGTACCCTGACAAGCCTGGTCTGAAGTCATCCGGAGGTTGTCCCTAAGGGGGGAGTAATGTAAGGTTCTTTGTCTCTGTTGACATGTTCCTTGAAACTCAGTTTTCCGTCGGCCATTTTGCTTTCTGTCTTTCTGCAGCTCTGTGCCCTCAGTTAATATGGAGTTTCCAGTTTTCATGTTCCCGCCCTGATTATTCCCTCTTGCTTCTTAAGCAGCCTCAGCTGAACAATCAGTGCTCCTGAATCAAGCCTCAGTCAGTCTGTGACCTGACTCCTGGAAGCCTTGGACTTGTACTCCAGCTATTCCCTACTGAGGAACCTTGGAACACTTTTGGACTCTGGAAACCTGCTGTTTGGTGAATCCATGTTTGCAGAGGAATTACGGTACAGAGAAGAGATCCTGAACCTGCTTTGGAGAGTTATTGTAGAGCTTGAAGTTACTCTGGCCTGCTGTGTCTCCTGTTGCTGTTCCTGCAAACTGTGTGAACTTTTCAGCATGCTTGTATGAAGTAATACAAGTCATTTCATTTCAACCTATGTCTCCTGTGTTTTCCTCGCACCCAAGCACAAGACGCTATAGGAACTGTACACTATACATGACAGGCAGAGGGCGCGATGACGTCATTAGTGAGCGCCGCGCCCCTTGCCTGAGCATTCACTGCCGGAGGACCGAAGACAGCGGCGCTCAGCAGTGGACCCGGTGACAGGTAAATATCGCAGGTGCCGGGGCCCTGAGCCAGTGGTGACACCAGCACCTGTCACCCATAGCGCGCTGGTGTCCCCGCCTGCTTAGGGCCCCGGCACCTGGCCCCCAGCGACGAGAGGTGAGTATGTCTTTTTTTTTTTTTTTTTTTGCAGCAGCATCTATGGGGGCACAGTCTGTGGAGCATCTATGGGGGCATAATCTGTGGTGCATTTATGGGGGCATAATCTGTGGGGGCATAATCTGTGTAGCATTTATGGGGGCATAATCTATGGGGGCATAATCTGTGGAGCATTTATGGGGCATAATCTATGGGGGCATATCTGTGGACATTTATGGGGGCATAATCTGTGGAGCATTTATGGGGGCATAATCTATGGGGGCATAATCTGTGGAGCATTTATGGGGGCATAATCTATGGAGCATCTATGGGGGAATAATCTAAGGAGCATTTATGGGGGCACAATCTAAGGAGCTTCTATGGGGGCATAATCTAAGGAGCACTTATGGGGGCATAATCTATGGAGCTTCTATGGGGGCATAATCTAAGGAGCATCTATGGGGGCATAATCTAAGGAGCATTTATGGGGGCACAATCTATGGAGCTTCTATGGGGGCATAATCTAAGGAGCATCTATGGGGCATAATCTAAGTAGCATCTATGGGGGCACAATCTATGGGGGCACAATCTATGGGGGCACAATCTATGGGGGCATAATCTATGGGGGCATAATCTATGGAGCATCTCTGGGGGCATAATCTATGGAGCTTCTATGGGGGCATAATCTATGGAGCCTCTATGGGGGCATAATCTATGGAGCTTCTATGGGGGCATAATCTATGGAGCTTCTATGGGGGCATAATCTAAGGAGCATCTATGGGGGCATAATCTATGGGGGCATAATCTAAGGAGCATCTATGGGGGCATAATCTATGGGGGCATAATCTAAGGAGCATCTATGGGGGCATAATCTATGGGGGCATAATCTAAGGAGCATTTATGGGGGCATAATCTATGGAGCATCTATAGGGGCATAATCTATGGGGGCACAATCTATGGAGCTTCTATGGGGGCATAATCTAAGGAGCATCTATGGAGGCACAATCTATGGAGCTTCTATGGCGGCATAATCTAAGGAGCATCTATGGGGGAATAATCTATGGAGCATCTATGGGGGCATAATCTATGGGGGCATAATCTATGGAGCATCTATGAGGGCACAATCTATGGAGCATCTATGGGGGCATAATACATGGGTAGCATATGGGGCACAATCTATGGAGCATCTTGTGGGGCATAATACATGGGGCAGCATATGGGGCATAATCTCATTTTCCACCCTAGGCTTATACTCGAGTCGATAAGTTTTCCCAGTTTTATGTGGCAAAATTAGGGGGGTCGGCTTATACTCGAGTATATATGGTATCTATCTATTATCTATCTATATATATCTATATATATATATATATATATATATATATATATATAGCATTATACCCTATGAGGGGGGCAGCATTATCCTCTATGAGGGGGCAGCATTATCCCTATGAGGAGGGCTGCTTTATAATCTATGAGGGAGGCTACCCCAACTCCTGCTACATAATTAAGACATGTACTACCTTATATTATACCCTGATATTAGTGTGTTTTACTGCACAATTTGTGGTCTTGTATTTATTTCTATGTAGCTACATAGTGGGCCCCAAGAATGATTTTCTCTGGTGGGCCCAAGGTGTTCCAGTCCGACGCTGCACACACATCAGACAAGCACCATGCACGCACATCACACAAGCACCATGCACACACATCACACAAGCACCATGCACACACATCACACAAGCAGCATGCACGCACATTGCACAAGCATCATCCACACACATTACACAAGCATCATTCACACACATTACACAAGCACCATGCACACTCATCACACAAGCGCCGTGCACGCTCATCTCACAAGCACCGTGCACCCATGACTCACAAGCATCATGCATGTATGTCAAACAAGCACCATGCATGCTCTTCACACAAGCACCATGCACACATGACTCACAAGCACCATGCACACACATCACACAAGCACCATGTACGCACTTCACACAAGCACTATGCATGCACACTCGTACAGCAGCTCACATGAAACAAGTGCAGTGTACACAAATATACAGTACAGAATATACACAGCACCAACACATTCTAAACATGACAGTAAAGTCACATTATTGCTTACTTACCTCATCCGATCATGTCTCCATTCCACCAAGATGCATCCTGCACTTACAGTAGTGGGCCCTAAATGGTAAGCTCCACCCCCAGCGCCGCTGAGCTCTGCCCCCAGGTCAACAAATTTAAAGAAGTTATAACACCCTTCTTAAAACTTTATGCCACGCGCGGGTCACTGTGCAGCTGCTTTGAGCCTGGAGATTCCTCACTGCTCACAGACACAGAGCAGTCGGCAGAGTCTCCCATATCAATCAGGCAGCACACAGCATGAGAAGAGGAGCCAGAGAGTGAAGCAGCCATAGCTCCGCTCTCACAGGGTGCCCTGGTGCTGGCGCTGTGCTCAGTGTGCTGACTGACTGCAGGAAGTGTCAGGGAATGAAGATGTCTCTCTCTCTTTTTCAGCAAGGGCCCACCGGGGTTTCACCGATACCCCGCTAGGCAGTCCGACCCTGGGTACGCCTGTTAACCAGAGTTACCATTAGGTTCTTCCAGCGATTCCGGCTCTATCAGGGGTCATCGAGCTTTTCTGCTAGGCCGTATATCTTTCTGACGGAGTTTAATAAAGAATTTTGTATACATATCAAAAAACTGACCGGCACATCCAAAAATAGACCCAATGTGAACAGGTGCTAAACCTAGAGTCACCAACTCATGCACATTCAAGAAAAAAAGGTAGCACACTGTAGCGCTATAGCTTGCAGACACAAAATATGGAAAATGAATTGCATCACTGCCTTAGAAATATGAAAAATTGAGAAGTCTTAGTGCATAAAATGGCCAATTTATGTGTACCTGGAAGCCACATTAAGGCTCTTCTCGTATTCCAGGTCCTAACTAATGCCAATCCTCGCTTAAAAAGTCTACCTGTATGGGAACATATGAATCCTCTCTTAGGACCTGGAATATGAGAAGAACCTTAACGTGGCTTCCAGGTACACATAAATTGGCCATTTTATGCGCTAAGACTTCTCAATTTTTCATATTTCTAAGGCAGTGATGCAATTCATTTTCCATATTTTGTGCCTGCAAGCTATAGCGCTACAGTGTGCTACCTTTTTTTCTTGAATGTGCATGAGTTGGTGACTCTAGGTTTAGCACCTGTTCACATTGGGTCTATTTTTGGATGTGCCGGTCAGTTTTTTGATATGTATTCATTTACCTTCTGCCTGAGCACGCCACCTGCTGGTCACAGATGTTTTAAATATACCAGGTCCATTACCCCTCCACAGAGATGTAGATTTTAGTCTAGAGAGAGGATTCATATGTTCCCATACAGATAGACTTTTCTAAGCGAGGATTGGCATTAGTTAGGATCTGGAATAAGAGAAGAGCCTTAACGTGGCTTCCAGGTACACATAAATTGGCCAATTTATGCGCTAAGACTTCTCAATTTTTCATATTTCTAAGGCAGTGATGCAATTCATTTTCCATATTTTGTGTCTGCAAGATATAGCACTACAGTGTGCTACCTTTTTTTCTTTAATAAAGAATTTTGAGCCTCCACCCACCAACTGGCCCCCTCCCCACCTGTCGTCCTAACCCAGGCCAGACTTGGTACAGTATGTTGTAGCTGAAAGTGACAGCCCTGCTCACTCACGCTGTCCCTCTATATCGGCAAACATGCTCCTGTCATAGTCGTCTGAATGTAAATCTTTAGTGCTTGACCTTCAGTGGATATCTCCTAGGCCTTTGGCAGAAGGACTGAGTCCCAACTCTCGACAAGTGGAGTGTGGCCTTTGGGACTTGAACGGTGTAGTGTGAAGGTTCTGGTCTTTACTGGCGCAGTCTGAACTCTGGGTCTTGACTGGCATACCTCTGGACTTCGGGTCATGACTGATGTAGTTGGGTCTCAACAGGCGTTGTCCGGACCTTGCCTGGCAATGACCCACCCTGGTGGTGTATGCTTCTCACTTCACTTCAGCCTCTCAGGCTGGCCTCAGCGCCATCTCAGGTCCACATCTTCTCCACTCTCTTCCTTGGCGCCAAATCATTGTGTGGTTTGGTGCTCAGGGCTTTTTATATCCAGGAACTCTATAATGCGAGTCACCTGACCAGATCTAGCACAAGAACTCACTCCCCTTGCAATTCTATTGGTACCTATTGGTTCCACCTGGCAAGCAGATGGCAGTCTCTACTCACTAATGTCACATCACTCTAGGTCTCTTCAGGAGTATTATAGCTTCCTTTTACACTAGTACCATTCTCTAGAGATGGAATAACCGTTACCATGTAGGATCTTCCTGCAACTACGGCTATAGTGTGGGACACCGGGTTTTTCCGCTAGGCTGTAAGTCTTTCTGATGAAGTTTAGTAAAGCACATTGAGCCTCCCATGCACCAGCAAGACTCCTCCACCCATCCTAACCCAGGTCAGCTTCAGTACAGTATGTTGTAGCTGGAGGTAACAGCCCTGATCATTCACACTGTCAGGCAAGCGTGCTCCTTTGTTCATCAGCTCCATGTGGATCTTCAGTGCTTGACCATCAGCGGATGTCTTTTGGGCTTGGGGGCAGAAAGGACTGGGTACAAACACACAATAGTAGTTGTGTGGCCTCTGGGACTTGAATGGCTTAGGGTGCAGGTTCTGGTCTTGACCAGTGAAGTCTGACCTCTGGGTCCTGACTGGTGTAGTTTTGGACTCTGGGTCTCAACCGGCGTTATGCGCACCGTAGCTGGTGATGACTCACACCCTAGCAGTATACGCTTTCCTATGCAGACATCACGCTGACCTCAGTGCCATCTCGGGTCTGCGTCTGCTCCGCTCTCTTCCTTGGTGTAGAATTCTCCTGCGGTTTGGCGCTCAGGGCTATTATATGCAGTAACTTTGTCATGCAAATCACCTTAACAGGTCTAGCAGAAGATCACTCCCACTGAATTCCTTCTGGTATCTAGTGGTTCCACCTGGTTTTGCCTGGCCAGCAGATGGCAGTCTTTCCTCACTAATGTCACATTACACTAATGCTCTTCAGGGGTGTCATAGCTTCCTTTTACACTACCATTAGGGGACTTAAAGGGATATTCACATCTCCAAGATCCTATTCCAATATATAGCAGGTGTAATAATAATAATATTACCAAATACCTCCAATTTGAAATGTAGTATAGTTTTTCAGATTTTCCTTGTTGCTTTCCCCATGTACAGGGCACTGTAATAGCTTAGGTATTCATGGTTAAGTCCACTTATACAGTGGTGGCCAAAAGTATTGGCACCCCTGCAATTCTGTCAGATAATACTCAGTTTCTTCCTGAAAATGATTGCAAACACAAATTCTTTGGTATTATTATCTTCATTTAGTTAGTCTTCAATGAAAAAAACACAAAAGAATTGAACATAAAGCCAAATTGAATATAATTCCACACCAGGCCTAAAAAAGGGGGTGGACAAAAGTATTGGCACTGTTTGAAAAATCATGTGATGCTTCTCTAATTCGTGTAATCATCACCAGCACCTGTAACTTACCTGTGGCACCTAACAGGTGTTGGCAATAACTAAATCACACCTGCAGCCAGTTAACATGGATTAAAGTTGACTAAACCTCTGTCCTGTGTCCTTGTGTGTACCACATTGAGCATGGAGAAAAGACAGAAGACTAGTGTTGAGCGATATTGCTCGATATCTAAAAATATCGTATCGAAATTGTATCGCCGATAGCACTAAATATCGTCGATATCCGATTTCGATACCGGAAGTCCCATGTAAGTCTATGGGAACAAAATATCGCAACAAAAAAAACCCTTTCTTTCGTTGTAAACACAAAATATACACACATAGAATACATATATATATATATACATGTCATTGTGACATATATATATACATATATTTATAGTTTATACACTTCTACATAGTAAAATCGACTCTAATTCAATTGCCGGGTAAAGACGTGACATACCCCATAGAAGTCGACGGGCTCGGTGCCGAGTACCCCGAAAACCTCTGGCTCTGTGCGACTCAACTTGGGCGTCACGAACAGGATTCTGTAGCTCGCTATAAGCGAGTCCTGTGTGCCTGAATTGCACTGGTTTTGTGCTTGAGAATTGCTAAAATCATCAGAGAATGTATTTGCCATTTTTCCGCCATATCTGCGTCACGACGAGGCACTGGTGAAGAAGAAGGGCGTGCTCTTCGTGGGTGTCACTCACTCAGTGGCGTGAAAACGATGGCCGCCCACTGTAAATGGTACTGCAATGTAACATCGTGCCCCACAGCTCTGGAGTTCCGCCTCCTCATCCTCCTCAGTGTGCGGAAACTAACACGAAGGTCCCGCCTCCCTACAAAAGAGGGGCCCTCTCCAGATATGACACATGTGACTTGGCAGAGATGGCTAATGGACACGACGAGCAGAAGTGGGAAGGGATGGAGCAGTCAGAGCTCTCCCCCCACGGAAGCGACCCGATCACCACGAAATCACCGTTGGGCACCCGGCCTGTAAACCCTCCTACGCTGCAAGAAGCGGAGGATACCCTGAGAGGCCTGGCCCGGCACCGGGAGGAGGTCGCCAGGATGGAAGCCAGCTGGCGTGCCCTAAAAATAAACTTGGAGCGGCGCCAATCCCTCTTACCTGAAGTGTCTGTACCGGAAGGTGAGGCACCCGTTATAGTAGAGGAGCCCTTGCAATGTGATCCGGTTGACGTTGTCGCAGTGGAGGCACCCGTTCCTGCAAAAACCACAGCACCGTCAGCACCCCAGAACCCGCTGTCTGCCCCCGTCGCTGAGACAGAAGAAGCGACACCCGTCCTCATGGAGGAGGCCGCGCAGGCACCAGAGCACTACCTGCCTCTACCGGAGCCCCGACTGTCATCTGATTTAGAGCCGTCTGCTTCCTCCGCAGGGGAGCGCCGCCAGGACTGGGGGGCGACAGGAGAGCTGCCGCAAACCGGACACTGTAAGCTGCAGTGGAGTGGTGGAGACATGGAGCAACTGGTGGAGGAGAATTACAACCGGCGTCAGGAGGAAGAGTGGAGACGTTTGGAGCGGGAAGCAGAGCGACAAAGGGAGCAGCGAGAAACCCTAAAACTTCGCCAACGTCACCTGGAGAAGGACCGGGCAGATAAGGACCGGATGAGAAAGGATAAAGGAACCCTGAGTGAGCCGCGGCGTAAGGGTGCAGTACGGAGCTTTAAATTGAAAGGTGGGTGGGGCTTCATCAAGGAGCCTGGACTTTATTTAGAAGTCTTTGTGACCCGGCGGGACGTGGAGGCTCACCTCCCAGAAGGACACCCGGGGAGGGACCTGTTGCCAGGAGACTTGGTGACTTACACCCGACACTGGGGTTACAATGGGTGGTACGCCCTAAATGTTACCAGGTGCGACCCCTACTCCCCAGTGTGTCAGGAACCTGTGAGACCCTCGAAGCCTTCAGCCTCCCACATCCAGGCCTCTGCAAAAGTGCCCACCCCACGCCGTAAATCTCCCCAGCCTCCCTCAGTGGTCTCCTCAGCAGCCCCAGCTATGGACATGATAAGTATAGCTGGCCCGTACCCGGCGCCTGTTAGGCCCCCTGGGGTTCGTACAGTCCGTGACATAGGGCTCCAGACCCGGAGAGAGATGAAAGAGGTGGCCACACAGACCCAGATAGCGGGTCACGACTTGACTGTACAGGCCACACGACGTCATCAGGTCCTGGTGGTCCTTGGTGTCTCGGATGTTTGGCAAGCACCAGAAGAGTACCAGGTGGTACCTGGAACACCCCTGCCAAAGAAGTCTAAATAACCCGGACAGGTCCCTGTATGTAAATAAATAGTTAAATTGTTTATGTACCCGGACGGGTGAATGTTCCAAAAAATTTTTTTTAATTTAATAAAAAAAAAAACAACACAGTTTTCATTTCTTTTATTACTGTCTCATCCTGCTGCGACGCCATCGATCTCCTGTAAAAAAATGAAAAAAAAAAAAGTATACAACCTGACCGACGCAGTCCATAGTAACGAGTGTCCCACGACGATCCAGCTCTGCTACATCAGAATGACAGGCAGAGCCTGTCGTCCCGGCGCAGCACAGCTGATTACCTGCTTCCCCGGCGGTGACGTCATCGGACTGACTGCTTTACGGCCGGGATTACCCTGCAGTCACTGCAGTTATCGCGAAAAACTGCATGTGACCGCCAGGGAGAAGATAATGGCGGCCATCAAGCAGTCCAGGACGTGACCGCCGGAGATCTTCTGCCAGGTAAGTGCCGCTGACTCCTGACAGACCCGACCGACGGACACTCACAGTGACAGTGACAAATCCGATTCCGGTATTCAATAAGACGAAAATATCGAAACGAATTATCGAAAGGCCGATAGAGCTAATATCGGCCGATAGCCGATATTTGCATTATCGTATCGCTCAACACTATAGAAGACCAAAGAACTGTCCGAGGACTTGAGAAACCAAATTGTGAGGAAGCATGAGCAATCTCAAGGCTACAAGTCCATCTCCAAAGACCTGAATGTTCCTGTGTCTTCCGTGCGCAGTGTCATCAAGAAGTTTAAAGCCGATGGCACTGTGGCTAACCTCCCTAGATGTGGAAGGAAAAGAAAAATTGACGAGAGATTTCAACTCAAGATTGTGCGGATGGTGGATAAAGAACCTTGACTAACATCCAAACAAGTTAAAGCTGCCCTGCAGTCCGAGGGTACAACAGTGTCAACCTATACTATCCGTCGGCGTCTGAATGAAAAGGGACTGTATGGTAGGATACCCAAGAAGACCCCACTTCTTACCCCGAGACATAAAAAAGCCAGGCTGGAGTTTGCCAAAACTTACCTGAGAAAGCCTAAAACGTTTTGGAAGAATGTTCTCTGGCCAGATGAGACAAAAGTCGAGCTTTTTGGGAAAAATCATCAACATAGAGTGTACAGGAAAAAAAAAGAGCATTCAAAGAAAAGAACACGGTCCCTACAGTCAAACATGGCGGAGGTTCCCTGATGTTTCGGGGTTTGCTTTGCTGCCTCTGGCACTGGACTGCTTGACCGTGTGCATGGCATTATGAAGTCTGAAGACTACCAACAAATTTTGCAGCATAATGTAGGGCCCAGTGTGAGAAAGCTGGGTCTCCCTCAGAGGTCATGGGTCTTGCAGCAGGACAATGACCCAAAAACACACTTCCAAAAGCTCTATAAAATGGTTTGAGAGAAAGCACCGGAGACTTCTAAGGTGGCCAGCAATGAGTCCAGACCTGAATCCCATAAACACCTGTGGAGAGATCTCAAAATGGCAGTTTGGAGAAGGCACCCTTCAAATATCAGGGAACAGGAGCATTTTGCCAAAGAAGAATGGTCTACAATTCCAGCAAAGCATTGTAAGAAACTCATTGATGGTTACCGGAAGCGGTTGTTCGCAGTAATTTTGTCTAAAGGTTGTGCAACCAAGTATTAGGCTGAGGGTGTCAATACTTTTGTCTGGCCCACTTTTGGAGTTTTGTGTGAAATGATTAAGGATTTGATTTTTGCTTCATTCTCTTTTGTGTTTTTTCCTTGCAATCAAATTAAATTAAGATAAAAATAGCAAATAATTTGTGATTGCAATCATTTTCAGGAAAAACTGAGTATTATCTGACAGAATTGCAGGGGTGCCAATACTTTTGGCCACCACTGTATAGTCACAGTTAGTTAGGTGATAGTGGTTGTGCACACGGATATTTAGGCTCAATGCTCTGCACACGGGACAAGTGACATAGAAAATCAGAAGAACTATACTACACTTCTAATTAAAGATATTTGCTTATATTATTAATACACCTCCTACATATTGGGATAGGATCATGGAGATGGGTATACCGCTTTAAATGTGCGATAATCCAATCCCTTGTACTATAGGCAAGTGATCATAACAAGGTTTCTTATGAACACCAACCGAAAGCTGGAGTTCAGAAAAGTGCTGTTATGACAGGCATGGGAATTTAAGAACAGACTGCCCCACTGGATGCATGCTGTAAATGTTGCTGTTACAGAATGACAGCAGCAGCTGATAGGTTAACAGCTGTAGGCGGAGCTCCGCTCTAGACTTTTAGAGGTAGACAATGGCTGAGTTACACAGCCATCATCTGCCAGTATTAGAGCAGGATCACCTTCTAAACCCTTTCAATTCATACTCTGAATGGTAAGGAGTTAATCACAAGTAATTATCATCTTTCTGCTAATTGGTTAGGAAAGAGTTCGTTTTCCGAAGATGTCAGAAGTCTTGTAAAGAGTCAATTCAGAACATACTGAATAATGAGCATAGCTGAGTGGTTTATGCCTCTGTGTTTGTAAGGCCGGGGTCACACTGGCAACAAAATCATACGACTGCAAAGCGATGAAATATCGCATTGCAGTCGGACCAATGTTAATCTATGGAGCAGCTCCCACCATCAGATTTTTCGTGTTCTGTTTTATACGTGCGAGTGCAATCGCAGCATGCTGTGATTGTCACCGATTGTGGGTCGACAATCGCCAATGCAAGTCCATGGGTGCAATGAAAAATCGGATTACAAACGGACGGCATGTGTGACTTGCGATTAAAACGCAACGGTGTCCTTTAGAAAAGCGGCAATTCATCCCCGGCTATACTGTAAAATCACACTGACAGCTTCAATAAAGAATAGAAAGAATACATATACACACATAGAATACATATATATATATATATATATATATATATATATATATACACATGTCATTGTGACATATATATATATATATATATATATATATATATATATATTGATAGTTCATGCACTTCTACATAGTATAATAGCCGCTAATTCAATTGCCGGCTTTTGTGAACTTACAGAACCCGACATGAAATGACACTTGGTTTACATACAGTTAACCATGCCATTTCATGTAGTTTGATATATGGTTTTCACTAACAATTACATGAGTGTATGTGTGCAAAATTTCATACATGTAGGGGTTAATTAAAGGTGTAAATTCGTTGGAAAAAAATGCGTGGGCTCCCGCGCTATTTTCTCAACCAGACAGACAAAGCCAGCGAGTGGGGGCAGATAATAATAGCCTAGGGAGGGTACATTTATTTTGTGCCCCCCCTGGCTACTAACATCTGCCCCCAGCCACCCCAGAAAAGGCAAATCTATAATTAGATGCGCCCTTTCTGGCACTTAGCCCGTCTATTCCCATTGCCCTTGTTATAACCCTCTTGTTAGGTTTTGTTTCAGTTTGCTGGTCACATGACCTTTTTACCCTATTTAGTCTGGCTCCGCCCTTCTGGCTTTGCTGGACTTCATTGTATTATCTACTCTTAAGCTAGCCGGGTGCTTAGGTGCCTTACTCTGTCAGTTTTGCTTGATCTTAGGATCTCTTAGTAATTTGTTTTCTGTTTTATTTTTCTCTGCTACAATTTCTGTTAGGAGGTGTCCACCTTTTCACCCAGTCCCTAGATCTTGTAGGGATTCCTCCCTCGCAACTATAGGTCTTCGTTCAGACTAGCTGAGGACTTTAGCTAGTCTGGTCGCAGGATCAGGTTCCCCGTTACATCGTAGGGATCCAGCTTAGTACTATTGTAGGGACAGAATTCCTACCTTTCCTTAGTGCTTGTAGCAGATCATAACAGTAAGTCCAGCCAAGAAAAAAAAAAAAAAAAAAAATCTGTAAGGAAAGATTTTCTTTTTCTATCATGGTGTCGATTCAGGATTTAGTTCAACGCCTGCAGGGACTCTCTCTAGAGGTGGCTGAGATAAAGCAACACGTGAGTAGTTGTTCTGGAGCACATTTCGTGGAGCCAAAGGTACGTTTGCCTGATTTATTTTTTGGTGAACAACAAGATTTTTTTTCTTTTAAAGATGCTTGCTTGTTGTATTTCCGTTTGAGACCAGATCCTCTGGTGATGACGCACAGCACATAGGGTTCATAATGTCACTTTTGCGCAAAGAACCTCAGGAATGGGCCTTTTCTCTGCAGCCTAGTGATCCATGCTTTAGATCAGTGGATAGTTTTTTTTCTGCTTTGGGGTTATTGTATGAAGATCCGGATCGTGTTTCATCAGCTGAGACAGAATTGAGACATTTGAGACAGGGATCAGGTGGTGTGGAAAAGTATTGTACTCACTTCCGTAGATGGTCCACTCAGGTAGGATGGAACGATTCAGCTTTGAAAAGTTTATTTCTTGCAGGGTTAAGTGAAAGGGTTAAAGATTTGCTGATTGCTTATCCCATACCTGGTAACTTGCAAGAGGCTATGCAATTAGCCATACGGGTGGATAGGAGACTGCGTGCTAGGGTTAATGAGAGTAAATCTGCCTTGTCAGCTCCAAGTTTGGAGAAGGAATGTACTGACATTGGAGAGCCGATGGAAATTGGAGCAATGACACCTCACTCTCGTGAAAAAGAACGCAGATTTGCTAAGGGCTTGTGTTTCTATTGTGGCAAATCTGACCATTTCATTAAGAACTGTGCGCTTCGTATGAATAAAGAAAAAAAAAAAATGAGGTCAGTGTCGCCCGCATAGCTTGTTTAAACAATAAAGGTGTCTTTCTTTCTGCTACCACTGCTGGTGAGGAGGAATTAATGGAGTTTCGGGTATTTGTGGATTGTGGTTCAACTCTCAATGTGATTGATGGGAAATTTTTGGAAAAACTAAAATTAGAACCCAAACTTCTGTCTTCCCCTATTAATGTGGTGTCTGTGGATGGTTCTCCCTTGAAAAATGTTACTCACCATATCTGTGAATTTCCTCTTACTATTAATGGTGTTCATCAAGAGAATTTGGATTTGGTAGTTTTGAACAATTTGCCCTCACCGGTGATTTTGGGGTTACCCTGGTTAAAATTGCACAATCCGGTACTGGATTGGTCTACCAATGAAATTAAGTCCTGGAGTCCTAATTGTTATGACAAGTGTTGTAACGGGCATATTGCTGCTGTAGTTAAGGGGGAGTTACCTGTACCTATTCAGGATTTTTGGAAAGTTTTTTTCTGATAAGGAATCGCAGGTATTGCCTCCTCATAGAGATTATGATTGTGCAATTGAATTTGTCCCTGGAGCGACTCTTCCTAAAAGTCGCTTATTTAATTTGACTATTCCTGAGAGAAAGGCTTTGGAGGAATACATACAGACAAGCTTGGCCGCTGGTCACATTAGGCCTTCCAAGTCTCCTGTGGCGGTTGGATTTTTTTTTGTTAAAAAAAAGGATGGCGGTTTACGGCCTTGTCTGGATTTTCGTGAGATTAATAAGATTACTGTACGCAATCCTTACCCACTGCCATTGATTCCTGATTTGTTTAATCAGTTAGTGGGGGCCAAGTGGTTCTCGAAAATTGATCTTCGAGGGGCATACAATTTGTTGCGCATGAAGGAGGGGGATGAATGGAAGACTGCGTTTAACACTCCACTGGGTCATTTTGAGAATCTGGTTATGCCTTTTGGGCTTTCCAGTGCTCCAGCATTTTTTCAGAATCTTATCAATGACATCCTTAGACCTTTGATCGGCAGAAGTGAGGTTGTGTAATTGGATGACATTTTGATTTATTCACCGGATTTGCAGTCTCATTGGAGGAGTGTGCGTGAAGTATTACAGTTACTGAGTGATAATTCACTTTTTGCCAAACTAGAAAAATGTGAGTTCGCTGTACAGAGACTAAGTTTTTTGGGCTACATTGTCTACAGTGAAGGTTTTGAGATGGATCCTGTGAAAGTGCAAACTGTGCAGGATTGGCCTAGACCTATTGGTGTGAAATCAATACAGAGGTTTTTGGGGTTCGCCAATTATTATAGAAAATTCATAAAAAAATTTTCTGTGATTGCCAAACCTCTGACCGATCTCACCAGGAAAGGTGCTGATGCGGTTCAGTGGACTACTGAGGCCACTGAGGCTTTTGTGTTGCTAAAGGAGAAGTTCAGCTCTGCTCCCATCCTTACGCAGCCTGATGTGACTAAACCATTTTTGGTTGAGGTTGATGCTTCTTCTGTGGGGGTCGGCGCGGTGTTGTCTCAGGCAAAGACGGATGGAGTACATCCCTGTGCTTTTTTTTCAAAGAAATTTTCTGAGTCTGAACTAAATTATGATATCGGTAATCGGGAGTTGTTGGCAATTAAACTCGCATTTGAACACTGGCGTCATTTTTTGGAGGGAGCGGAATTTCCCGTTCAAGTCTTCACCGATCATAAAAATCTGATCTACCTTGATGCTGCCAAACGCTTGAATGCCTGTCAGGCTAGGTGGGCACTGTTTTTCTCACGGTTTAATTTTACTGTTACTTACATCCCAGGTACTAAAAATGTTAAAGCTGATGCTTTGTCTCGCAGCTTTTCTCCTATGGTGGGTACTGAGGAGGAGGAGAACATTTTACAAGAGGGGGTTGTTATTGCTGTCTTGGACTCTGTGTTGGAAGATGAGATTCTTAAAGCACAGGAGAATGCCCCATCTAACACGCCACATGGGAGGTTGTTTGTGCCTGGTACCCTGAGGAGAGATTTGTTTGTTGAATGTCATGACTCTCGGTTGGCAGGTCATCCTGGAATCTCTGAGACCAAGAGACTTGTGGGTCGTGGTTTTTGGTGGCCAGGATGGCAGAAGGAAGTCATTAAGTGGGTGCGTCAATGCACTGTGTGTGCTAGATCTAAGTCTTCTCATACTCCTGCTGCGGGGTTGCTTTGCCCTCTGGAGGTCCCTAGTGCACCTTGGACACATTTGGCTATGGACTTTATTACTGACCTTCCCCCCTCTGAGGGTTTCACTGTCATCTGGGTGGTCGTGGACCGTTTTAGCAAGATGTGTCACTTGGTTCCTTTCATCAAACTGCCCTGCGCTAAGACTCTCGCTAGGGCCTTTGTCAAGGAAATAGTCAGACTACATGGTGTTCCTACTGACATTGCTTCGGATAGGGGACCTCAGTTTGTGGCTCGTTTTTGGCGCGCCTTTTGTGACAGGTTGGGAGTTCATTTGTCGTTTTCATCCGGATATCATCCTGAGTCTAATGGCCAGACAGAAAGGAAAAACCAGGATGTTGAGCAGTTCTTGCGTTGTTTTGTGACTGATAATCAAGAGGGGTGGTCTGAGTTTCTGCCACTTGCTGAGTTTGCTCTTAACAACCATACATCTGCTTCTGCTGGTTGTTCGCCTTTTTTTTGTTGTACTGGGAGACATCCGTCTTTTGGGTCATTTTCCAAGTTGGGATCGGCTGTACCTGAAGAGGAGAATTTTTCTGGTGTTTTGGAGAGAGTTTGGACTGATGTGCGTGGTAATCTTCAGGAGGCTAACAAAAGATCCAAAGTGTATTTTGATAGAAAACGACAAGAGGTTTTGTTTGCTATTGGTGACATGGTTTGGTTGTCCTCTAAGAATCTGCGCTTGAGGATTCCGTCTAAAAAATTGGGTCCCAAGTTTGTAGGGCCCTTTAAGGTGCTTCAGGTTATTAACCAATCTGCTGTTAGGTTGGAGCTTCCTACCTCCTGGAAGATCAATCCGGTGTTTCATGTTTCTCTCTTGAAAAAAGCTGAGGCCTCAGATGGAGACGTCTCGGCCACTGTTCCCCTGGTGGTGGAGGACGGGCAATATGAGATTTCCCACATCCTAAATTCTAGACGGTATAGAGGGAGTTTACAGTACCTCGTCGCTTGGAAGGGTTATGGACCCGAGGATAACTCATGGGTGAGGGCGGATGATGTTTCTGCGTCTAGACTTGTCAGAGCGTTTCACAAGAGATTTCCGGATAAGCCTAAGTCATAGGGGATCCGGAGGATCCTCTTAGAAGGGAGGGTACTGTTATAACCCTCTTGTTAGGTTTTGTTTCACTTTGCTGGTCACATGACCTTTTTACCCTATTTAGTCTGGCTCCACCCTTCTGGCTTTGCTGGACTTCATTGTATTATCTACTCTTAAGCTAGCCGGGTGCTTAGGTGCCTTACTCTGTCAGTTTTGCTTGATCTTAGGATCTCTTAGTAATTTGTTTTCTGTTTTATTTTTCTCTGCTACAATTTCTGTTAGGAGGTGTCCACCTTTTCACCCAGTCCCTAGATCTTGTAGGGATTCCTCCCTCGCAACTATAGGTCTTCGTTCAGACTAGCTGAGGACTTTAGCGGGTCTGGGCGCAGGATCAGGTTCCCCGTTACATCGTAGGGATCCAGCTTAGTACTATTGTAGGGACAGAATTCCTACCTTTCCTTAGTGCTTGTAGCAGATCATAACAGCCCTGTAGCGGTGGCTAATGGGTTAATAATGGGTTAAAGCCACCTTGCTATTGGAAGGTGACTTTAAACCAGGTTAATAATTGAGAGTTGTCAATTAGACTACAATCAATTATTAATCCTATTTTATGAAATAAAAAAAAACACACACTTTAATAAAAAATAATTTAAATGAAATAATGACAGTTTTTGACCATCTTTTATTTTACAGGTAATCCGTGCGAAGCCCTTGTTCTCCTGTAATAACAATAACATAATAAAGCAACATTATTCTTACCTATCCGGTGCTCTGTCAGGTCCCACACTGTAATCCTTCACAAAGGGTTAACTGTCTTACAGCTAGCAGCACAGCTAATGCTGGCAGCTCAACTGTAAGCCCCCGAATGAAGGAGTTCCTCTTCCCAGGCTAATCAGTTCAGGTCAGCCGGGGACACCGCACAGCATCAGTGACGTCAGAGGGAGTCACCGGCTGACCTGAAGTGAACAGATTAGCCTGGGAAGCAATCAATTAAGCTTCCCACACTAATCACTTCCTCTCCTGTCGGCCGGGAGAGGAACTCCTTCATTCGGGGGCTTACAGCTGAGCTGCCAGCATTAGCTGTGCTGCTAGATCTAAGCCAGTTAACCCTTTGTGAAGTATTACAGCGTGGGACCTGACAGAGCACCGGATAGGTAAGAAAAATGTTGCTTTATTATTTTGTTTTTATTACAGGAGAACAAGGGCTTCGCACGGATTACCTGTAAAATAAAAGATGGTCAAAAACTGTGTCATTATTTTATTAAAATGATTTTTTATTAAAATGTGTGAGTTTTTTTTATTTCCTTCAATAGAATTAATAATAGATAGTTGTCTAATTGACAACTCTCAATTATTAACCTTGCTTAAAGTCACCTTCCAATTGCAAGGTGGCTTTAACCCATTATTAACCCATTAGCCACTGCTACAGGACAATGGGAATAGACAGGCTAAGTGCCAGAAAGGGCGCATCTAATTATAGATTTGCCTTTTCTGGGGTGGCTGGGGGCAGATGTTAGTAGCCAAGGGGGGCACAAAATAAATGCACCCTCCCTAGGCTATTATTATCTGCCCCCACTCGCTGCCTTTGTCTGTCTGGTTGAGAAAATAGCGCGGGAGCCCACATCTTTTTTTTTCAACGAATTTACACCTTTAATTAACCCTACATGTATGAAATTTTGCACACATACACGCATGTAATTGTTAGTGAAAACCATATATCAAACTACATAAAATGACATGGTTAACTGTATGTAAACCAAATGTCATTTCATGTCGGGTTCTGTAATTTCACAAAAGACGGCAATTGAATTAGCGGCTATTACACTATGTAGAAGTGCATGAACTATAAATATATGTATATATATGACTCAATGACATATATATATGTATTCTATGTGTATGTATTCTTTCTTTTGTGATTTAAAAACTATTCATTTGGATCCATTACAGTTAGGTCCATATATATTTGGACAGAGACAACATTTATCTAATTTTGGTTCTAGACATTACCACAATGAATTTTAAACAAAACAATTCAGATGCAGTTGAAGTCCAGACTTTCAGCTTTCATTTGAGGGTATCCACATTAAAATTGGATGAAGGGTTTAGGAGTTTCAGCTCCTTAACATGTGCCACCCTGTTTTTAAAGGGACCAAAAGTAATTGGACAAATGACTCCAAGGCTATTTCATGGACAGGTGTGGGCAATCCCTTTGTTATGTCATTCTCAATTAAGCAGATGAAAGGGCCGGAGTTGATTTGAGGTGTGGTGTTTGCATTTGGAAGGTTTTGCTGTGAAGGAAACATGTGGTCACAGGAGCTCTCCATGCAGGTGAAACAAGCCATCCTTAAGCTGCAAGAACAGAAAAAAACCCATCCAAGAAATTGCTACAACATTAGACAAAATCTACAATTTGGTACATCCTGAGAAAGAAAGAAAGCATTGGTGAACTCATCAATCCAAAAAGACCTGGGAGCCCACGGAAGACAACAGTGGTGGATGATCGCCGCATACTTTCTTTGGTGAAGAAGAATCCGTTCACAACATCAACTGAAGTCCAGAACACTCTCAGTGAAGTAGGTGTATCTGTCTCTAAGTCAACAGTAAAGAGAAGACTCCATGAAAGTAAATACAAAGGGTTCACATCTAGATGCAAACCATTCATCAATTCCAAAAATAGTCAGGCCAGAGTTAAATTTGCTGAAAAACACCTCCAGAAGCCAGCTCAGTTCTGGAAAAGTATTCTATGGACAGATGAGACAAAGATCAGCCTTAACCAGAATGATGGGAAGCCAAAAGTTTGGAGAAGAAAGGGAACGGCACATGATCCAAGGCACACCACATCCTCTGTAAAACATGGTGGAGGCAACGTGATGGCATGGCCATGCATGGCTTTCAATGGCACTGGGTCACTAGTGTTTATTGATGACATAACAGCAGACAAGAGTAGCCGGATGAATTCTGAAGTGTACCGGGATATACTTTCAGGCCAGATTCAGCCAAATGCTGCAAACTTGATTGGACGGCGCTTCATAGTACAGATGGATAATGACCCCAAGCATACAGCCAAAGCTACACAGGAGTTCATGAGTGCAAAAAAGTGGAACATTCTTCAATGGCCAAGTCAATCACCAGATCTTAACCCAATTGAGCATGCATTTCACTTGCTCAAATCCAGACTTAAGAGGGAAAGACCCACAAACAAGCAAGACCTGAAGGCTGCGGCTGTAAAGGCCTGGCAAAGCATTAAGAAGGAGGAAACCCAGCGTTTGGTGATGTCCATGGGTTCCAAACTTAAGGCAGTGATTGCCTCCAAAGGATTCGCCACAAAATATTGAAAATAAAAATATTTTGTTTGGGTTATGTTTATTTGTCCAATTACTTTTGACCTCCTAAAATGTGGAGTGTTTGTAAAGAAATGTGTACAATTCCTACATTTTCTAACACATATTTTTGTTCAACCCTTCAAATTAAACGTTACAATCTGCACTTGAATTCTGTTGTAGAGGTTTCATTTCAAATCCAATGTGGTGGCATGCAGAGCCCAACTCGTGAAAATTGTGTCACTGTCCAAATATTTCTGGCCCTGACTGTATATGTCGGTTTTGCTAGCCACCGACAAAATCTTGCAAGTCGGATGTCAATCGGATGAGAAACGTACGCTCAGATGTGACTAAATCGCATCCTCCCCGGAAAATCGGATGACAGACGGATGAATGTTCATGAAATTTTTGTGCGATAATCGACCGACTAAAACGGTCCGATTTTTAGACGTTGTGTGTGACCCCAGCCTAATACTCTCTCCTGGAGGTGTGGGTTTGAATCCTACTTCAGATGTTGAGACGGTGTCAGGTGAACACAACATGTTGCATTTTTTGAAGCGTCAAATATGCGCAGCCATGCGCATGCAGATGAGTGCGTCAAAAAATGCATTACTGTCTATGGGAATGTATTGGTACGCAAGGATATGTGCATGGATGCGTTCGATACGCATGCGGACTTCAGACTGGGCATCTCCAGGAACTGATTACAGCACCTTGAAATATCGAAAGTATGCGCATAAACAACACATGCAGCGTTTTTTTGCATCATGTGTAAACTGATGCGGATAAAAAATGCTGCGTTAGCATGAGTTTTGGCATGCGTTTGCGCATGCAGATCATATGCTACGTACAGGGGTGAACCTAGCCTCTCTGCTGCCTGAGGCGAACTGCAAAACGGCGCCCCCCCATTGTAAAATCAGTACAAATAAATCTGGTTTACTCTTACTAGCCTAACCTGACGCACATGTGAAATACATACACTTTAAAATAGGAATATGTTTGAAACATCAAATTTAATATTTGTTAAAGTTCTGTATAAGTAGTAGAAAATAAAGGATATTAAGAATACTACTCACTGTATGATTCAGTTTTCAGAAATCAACAGCTGGGCCTTAATCAAAATCGTTCAACAAACCCTCTTGCCATATAGAACTTCAAGGTCTTGGACAATAAAAAAAGTATACAAAAGACATAAATGAATACACCAATAAAAACCAGTGCTGCACATATTATAAGAGCATACTGTACATCATCCCAAGTGAGGCCCTATAGTGCACAGTGATGATACATGAGGCCCTATAATGCAGTGATGAAACATGAGGCCCTATAGTGCACAGTGATGATACTTGAGGCCCTATAGTGCACAGTGACGATACATGAGGCCCTATAGTGCATTTGATTTGAATAGGGGGGAAAATGTGCAGTAACTGGCCATGGCCACTAAAAAGGAGACAGAGCAGCTCTGTAAGGCAGCAGTTCCAGCTGGCACCAAGAACAGCTGACTGGCAGGGGTGCTAGGTGTCGCACCCCACTGATCAGACATTGCTGACCTATTCTAAAGGGTATGCCACACTAAACAATATCGCTAACGGGATCGCTAAAAAACGTCACTATTTAGCGATCCCGTTAGCGATATTGTTCAGTGCGGCAGCTGCCAGCGACGAGCTTCCTGCTGTGATCTCGCTCGTCGCTGGAATCGTTCCGGACCCTATTTTCTCGTCGGCGCTCCCGCTGGGTAAGTATATATCGCTAGTGTGGCACCTTTTCTTAGCGATTTAGCGGTACTTTTGTACCGCTAAAGTCGTTAAGAAGATCGCTAACGGCGATAGCGTTGTTAACTATATCGCTAAATGTGGCCGCATTTAGCGATATAGAAACAATCCCGCTAGCGATCGCATTAGTATGCGTCGTTATCGTGATCGCTAGCGGGATTGTTTAGTGTGGCAGTACCTTTAGGTTAGCCAGTGTTAGTGATTTATCTGCATCTGGATTTTTTCTGCAAACGAATGCAAACAGATGCAACTGCATCCTGATAAGGATTTGGTTGGAAATTTGAAATTCTGATTTCTGGGGTAGAGGAGAGAGAGGAGAGAGGGGAGAAAGACTGGTAAAAGTGAAAGAAAAAAAAATGTTGCTCCGAGCCTGCGCAGTATGAAATCCGCATGCAGATTGGACGCAGGCATCCTGATTCGGGTGCGTCTACATTGACAATCATATGTTTTTGGACGCGCTGCCATGTATCAGGATGTCTGCAGAATTTTTTAACACCCAAAATTCGCAACATGCTGCGTTTGGGGAGCACATAAAAAATCCTGATGCAGATTCAGGTCCATGCGTCCCTATGTTAAGGATAGGGATGAAATCTGGATCAGGATTGCTACGCATCACAACGCATCGTACCAAAACGCTAGTGTGAAAGCAGACAAACTCTGTCAGCCCCTCACCAGGTGCCCCCATGTCATATACATGCTTCCAATACATGTTATTAACATTAACACACTATAACATGGGGCACAAGCTCCTCTAGTGAGGCGGGAAAGATCATTGTATGGCAGAACAGCATGGAGTCTACATTATGTCTGCATACTGGCCCCATACAGGTTCATCACTTTCCCATACAGCACATCCCTCCCTTCTGAGCATGCCCAGTGCCGCAAAACAGATCCCTGCACACGGAAGCACCCGGATCCGTGTTGTCCTGGAAATCCGTGCTCCATAGAACTCCATTGTAATTCCAGACGTGTAGCTGTGGATCCGTGCGTCTTCCTGTGCCTGCGTGTTTTTCAGACGACACAAAACTGCAACAAGTTGCGTTTTTGTGCGTCTGATAAAATATGCAGACACAGGGATCCATAGGAAAATGGTGACAACTGAATGCACACTCAAGTCCTATTCGTCACCACTGAAAGTCAATGGAGACGAAAACGCATCAGTGTGTCTGTATAGTTTATCAGACCCACAAAAACACAACTTGTTGCAGTTTTGTGGTGCCTGAAAAACAACACATTGACATGGATGAAGCTAACATATCTTTATTTGGGACTCAATAACTCACATGCATTTATTCCCAGCACACATATACTGCTCTCCTGCCTGCTCCTCCAGATGAGTCACAGTCAGTCACACTGATAAGTGCCAGCCAGGCACAGGAGAAAAAAACAAAACTGGGCTCAGTCTTGAGTCTCACTGCAGAGCTCGCTCCTGTCATTCACAGCAGGGAGCCCTCTCTTTGTATCAGGAAGGCACACATCACTGAAGGAGCTGTACAGCTGCAGCGGGGGCGGGGGACCTGGGGAGATCATGTTTTTTAACCATTTGCTGTGTCTGAGAGATGAGTCCTGTCCCTAGCTAGCAGTATGTGTCCCAGCCCAGGGAGGGACGGGAGAGGGGCACTGCCGCTGCACCTCAAACCCATAGTAAGTTGCTAAAATAACTAATTAGTCACCTGGCTTCTGCTTCTGGGCGATATCAAGCATACCTCCCAACTTTTAAAGAAGGGAAAGAGGGACAGACGGTGCAAATGTTAGGCCACGCCCCTAGCCACATCCATTTCACTGGTCACACCCATACCCATGTCCCGACCATACCCATTTAGCACTGCTGATCACACTGTTTCATAAACAATAATTATAAACACATACCTTCCAACAGTCCCATTTTCGGGTCCCTGTCCCGCTGTCCTGGCCAGGAGGTTTACTTTCCACATTAGAATTGTACATGCGGAAACCCCGGGGACTTCCCACACGTTCTCGCAGCCACACGTCACGTTCCACCGGAAGTGACGTGCTGTAAGTCAGCTGACCACCGGAAATGACCGCTGACCTCATTTCCCCAGGATGTGGGGATCTCATCAGCTGATGCAAGCGATAGTAAACCTCCCTGGCGGACAGCGGGATCACGTGAACCAGCCCATGAATAGATACCAGCATTCGCCATCCCCAGTGAGAGCCGGGTATTTTATGTAGCACTCCATACAATACCCGGCTCTCACTCCAACAGATCCAACGGCTCGATGCGTCGCCGTTCTGAAGACTCTCCCGAGAAAGAGTTACAGTACCTGCTGCTGTAAGCTGACCGCTGGAAATGAGGTCAGCGGTCATTTCCGGCGTTCAGCTAACTTACAGCACGTCACTTCCAGTGGAACGTGACGTGTGGCTGCCAGAACGTGTGGGAGGTCCCCGGGGTTTCCACATGTACGATTCTAATGCGGGAAAGTAAACCTCCCGGCCGGGACAGCGGGACAGGGACCCAGCCCTACATAGATAACAGCATTCGCTCCATCCCCACGCAGACCCATGCACATAATGGCACCCCTCCTTCCCCCTGCAGCCCCCAAGCACACAGCTCCCTGCAAGTAACAGGACCCTTGTACATGCGCGGCTCCGCTCTTAGTGGCCCTGTACACATGCGGCTCCACTCCGTACACACGCGGCCCCGCTCCGTACACCTCGTACACATGCGGCTCCGCTCCGTACACCTCGTACACACGCGGCTCCGCTCCGTACACCTCGTACACACGTGGCTTCACTCCGTACACCTTGTACACACGCGGCTCCCCTCCGTACACCTCGTACACACGCGGCTCCGTCCGTACACCTCGTACACAGGCGGCTCCGCTCTGTACACCTCGTACACATGCGGCCCCGCTCCATACACCTCCTACACACGCGGCCCCGCTCCGTACACCTCGTACACACGCGGCTCCACTCCATACACCTCCTACACACGCGGCTCTGCTCCGTACACCTCGTACACATGGCTCCGCTCCGTACACCTCGAACACACGCGGCTCCACTCCGTACACCTCGTACCCACGCGGCTCCGCTCCGTACACCTCGCACACACACTGCTCCGCTCCGTACACCTCATACACATGGCTCTGCTACATCCACACTGTAAACCCCTCCTGACCCATCACACATAAACTTACCTGCTCATCCAGCACCATGACAACCAGCACAGCAGAGTTCTGGCACACACAGGAGCCTGACCATGTGACACCTAACGTCTCCCCTCCTGTGACCTCATCACAGGTCCTGCTCGCATATTTGCAGAGGACAGCACAGCAATGGTAAATACTGACTGTGAGAATCTGGAGAGCTGGGAGGGCAGGAAGGGGTGCATGGGGGGCGTGGTGGCTTCTCTCACTGCGGGACACATAGTGTTGGGTTGGGAGGTGTGTATCAAGCACCGTGCGCAGGGCAGAAGTGTAAACTGACTGTGTGACTCAGCAGGGATTAAGGAGAGCCGGAACGGCGGCACCACACCACGTGCTCTGAGTTCCGCTCTGCCGCCCCCTAGATTCAGTGAGGAGCCGCCGCCTGAGACAGAAGGCTCAACTCGCCTCATTATAGGTGCGCCCCTGGCTACGTACACAAACTCTAATGTGAACCTAGCCTTACAGCATTGACGTTTGTTCTGAGTATCAGCAGTGTGTTTATTCTTATCATATGTACATACAGTATGTAATAATCTGTGAAATCAAACCACACTTGGTTGCCATCTGAGTGCTGTCCAATTGTTTCACGGACTTAAAGACTTGCATCATTGGTTCATCAAAATCAGACATGTCTCAGCGATTTTGAATGGACTCCTTGGTCTGTGGAAAATTATAAACACATGAATTCCCCAGTCACTATCGGAGGTATGAAACATTTTTTGTTAAGCGGTCTGTGAACACTTTTGTGATCAGTAAAACTGCAAAAAAAGCTTTTAAATATTTTGTAGACCTCCATTTCTCAGACCCAGTGTTACGTGGTCAGTGAACATTTTTGTGATCTTCTTAACTAAGTATTGAAACATTTTTTGGGATTGAATTTGATTGTCATCCATAAACTTGTGTGTTCTTTCTGTTACATTATGGTGGAGTTGTGAAGCCCAGCTTCGCTCAGTTCAACATATCCCAGAAGGGTGCTTGAAGGATTGAACCACTAGAGGTCCTACTATGCATACACACACCTTCACCCCTCTCCTCAGTCCACCAGAGGGAGCCTGATAGGAATATAAAAGAGGGTGAAGGCAGGAAGTTAGGAGTTAGTGAGTTGGTTAGTCTGCAGAGCCGAGTGAGCCTGCAGGGAGTTCTGCTCAGTGCAGCTCAGTGGAGTGCAGAGCAGAGTGGAGTTTGCAGTGAGAGACTCAATAGCTCAAGTTAGAGAGCTAGGAGTGTGCTGACGCTCGGAGAGCGGCAGAAAAGGCAGCCCACCAACTGCCAGTGTGTATAATTGTGTGTGTGGGCCCGAGTAGGCCGAAGGCAAGAGGGGAGTAGCAAAGGGGTAGACGAGCCCAACCAGCTCACCCCAGCAAGTATATACCGGACGCCGGGTCCGAGCCTACAGGGATCTCCACGACCCAGTAGGAGACCACCGGAGTTCCTGGAGGACTACAAGTCCCAGGAGCACCACAGAGCTGATACGTTATAGGGCCAGGAGATACGGAGTTCAGGCAAGCAGGGCCCTGCAAGCAAGGACTGTGTACTTCAAGAGGAGGTCCAACCACAAGGTCAGCCAGGTGCAGGACAGAGATTAAGTTAGGCCCAGCTACATGCCGGCCAGAACTTCATTACAGAAAGGCTAGGAACAGGAGGCCATACACCTACTCAGTGGGAGAATCTGGATGTGCACCCTTCACCCTATCGTGCTCTGGGATGTACCTGCAACATCTTCAGTAAAGGTACCGAAGTGACTTGTGTGTGTGTTCACTTTCTTGTCCCTGCCGGGTTCCCCTCCATCCTGAATCCCTACACATCTACCTGCCCTGGAAGGACACAGCCTTACCTGTAGGAGGCCTAACATCTAGTTGCACAACACCATCCCTTCCAGAGGATCTGCACAGCAGCACTGATCACTCTGACCAGGTACTACAGGTGGCGTCACGATCAACTACATGAACATTTATTCCCCTGTAAATATTCCCCTTTTTGGGTGAGCGCCCAGGGCCACAGACCGAGCTGTGCTGCCATGACATTCCCCCATAGAAGTTAATAGGCTCGGATCTGAGTTCCCCAACAGTCTCCTAGGTGGCTCACTGTAAACTCACATAAAACGCTTTGATTGTTACAAGTGACCAATATTTTTCTTTTATTGATAATAAACTTGGTTTTAACAGACCTAGCAATTACAAAATGCATAAGGCGTCCATTAAGGGACAGGGAAATGGAAAAGTGCTGATGATGGTGCACGAAGATGCTGAGGATGTGGGGTAGGTGTGACTACACCTGTTGCTGAAGCACAAGAAACATGCTTATCCACGACACATAGGTTCCTATCCCACTTTGCAGTGAGGCACGGTACACTATTTCTGAATCCAGAGAAGTGTGAACGTGTGGTTGGATGGAAAGCAGGTAATGCTTCCAGCAGGATTGGCAACACCACATAGTCTTCCATGTTGTCCAGTCTCACCAGCCTAAAGTCTGGATCACTTAATCCTCACTCTGAATCTCCTTCCACCCACCATGTTGAGTCCAAGTAGACTAGTAATCCCACGCCAAATAGCTCTTCACCACTACATTTCTTGATTATGGCCTCTCAACCTGTACGTTCCGAAAGCGAAAGGACAACATGCTGTTTAGTGATGCCCAAAACTTAGAGCAGCCATGACCACTAGAACATGATAGTAGGGAGCATCAAATTTGGGATAAGGAAGAGGATGATGATGATGAGACACAGTTGCTGCAAAATCTTGTTGTGGTTAGGTCACGAAGTCAGTAGGACCACGGCGAGTTGGTGGAAGATGAGGTGGTGGACAGAAAAGTCACTGACCCACCCTTGGAAGCAGGCATGCAGAGAGTGAAGCCATCAGCACTGAGAGGGAGAGATCTGCAGCACCGAAACAGACAGGAAGAGGCAGTGGGGTGACCAGATGGGTAGGTGGGCAATTATTCTGCAGCACACCGACACTCCTGAATTTCTCAGTGAAAGAGTTAAGTGTTCACCAGTCTGAGACTTTTTTAAAGAGAGTGCTTGTCACTGAGTTGTGGGCGCTGCTTCCATTCATTCCCCAGTAGTTTACTGTCGGAGCGGCTGCATTAGCAGTGCTCTGGCTGTAAACTGATTAACCCCCCGAGGTGGATTGTGCCGTGGGACATGACTGTACGCCGGACAGGTATGGGTATATTGTTGGTTTATTTTTTAACTTTTTTTCCAGGAGATCGAGGGATTCGCTATGGGATTAGGAGTAAAACAAAGATTTTAAAACTGTAGAGTATTCTTTCATTAAAATACTTTCTACTTTTTGTGTGTGTGTTTATTTAACCCTTCAATAACTCTAAGGTTAGTAATGAAGAGGTGTCTTATTGACACCTCTTCATTACTGAGGCTACTTTCACACTTGCGTTTTTTTGCGATGCTTTTCGAGCGCACATCAAACTCATTAAAAAACACATGCAAACGCTTGTAAACGCTGCAATATTTAGTCGCATAAGCGTGCGCATTACGGCAAAAAATATGCTGCGTTTGGACGCGATTGTATGCGATTTCAAGCGTTTTTGCATGCGCTTGCGTTTTTTCGGTGCATGGGTTGTCTATGTGTCCATTTCTATCATCTCTGTCTCTATCATCTGTCTCTATCATCTCTATCATCTGTTTCTATCATCTCTGTCTCTATCATCTCTATCATCTGTCTCTATCATATCTGTCTCTATCATCTCTGTCTCTATCACCTCTATCATCTCTGTCTCTATCATCTGTCTCTATCATCTATCATCTCTGTCTCTATCATCTGTCTCTATCATCTGTCTCTATCATCTCTGTCTCTATCATCTCTGTCTCTATCATCTGTCTCTATCATCTCTGTCTCTATCATCTATCATCTCTGTTTCTATCATCTGTCTTTCTATCATCTGTCTCTATCATCTCATCATCTGTCTCTATCATCTCTATCATCTCTGTCTCTATCATCTGTCTCTATCATCTCTGTCTCTATCATCTGTCTCTATCATCTCTGTCTCTATCATCTCTATCTCTATCATCTCTATCATCTATCATCTCTATCATCTATCATATCTGTCTCTATCATCTCTATCTCTATCATCTCTATCATCTATCATCTATCATATCTGTCTCTATCATCTGTCTCTATCATTTCTGTCTCTATCATCTCTATCTCTATCATCTCTATCATCTATCATCTCTATCATCTATCATCTCTGTCTCTATCATCTCTATCATCTGTCTCTATCATCTCTGTCTCTATCATCTGTCTCTATCATCTCTGTCTCTTCATTATCATCTTGTTTCTATCATCTGTTCTCTATCATCTTATCATCTGTCTCTATCATCTCTTCATCTCTGTCTCTATCATCTGTCTCCATCATCTCTGTCTCTATCATCTCTATCATCTGTCTCTATCATCTCTGTCTCTCTATCATCTCTATCTCTATCATCTCTATCATCTATCATCTCTATCATCTATCATATCTGTCTCTATCACCTTCATTATATCTACACTCCTCACAATATTGCTTGTGTAGGGGGTGTTTAAGCAAGTGTGTAGACATTATTTACTCAAAAATCGCATGCGTGCAAAAGCGCTGATGAGCGCACAGCCATGCGCACGCCAGCGCACCCATAGACTATAATGTTATCTTTTTTGTGCATAGTGTGCGCACACGTGCGCATGCGCTTTTTTAAAGTGTTTGGGCGGAAAAAATGCAACATGTAGCGTCTAGCGCGTATGGGCGCACACCTGGAAAATGCGCTACGCACGACAAACGCAGATGAACGCATGCAAGTGTTAGACCCTGCGCCCACCATGTTAAAGATAGGGGAACATTGCGCATGCGACCGATAGCGCACGATGCACTGTGCGATAAAACGTAAGTGTGAAAGTAGCCTGAGCCAGACTTAATGTCACCTTACAAAGGTGACATTAACCCCTTATTAACCCACTTGCCTCTGCTACAGGGCAAGTGGGAAGAACCCAACAAAGCTCCAGATTAGGCGCATCTAATAGATGCGCCTTTTCTGGGCAGCTGCGGGCTGCTGTTTTTAGGCTGGGGGGGCCCATATTCATGGCCCCTCACCAGCCTGAGAATAGCAGCCTGCACCTGTATAGTTTTGTTGGGTTGGTTCAAAAACTAAGGGGGACCCCACACCGGGTTTTCTTTCATTCATACTCTCCTGCTTGCTGTTGCCGGCACAGCAGGAGAGAAGAGCGACAGGCAGCTTCAGCACCATAGGCAGGGGAACAGCGCTTACTGTAGCGCTTATTGCCCTTTGGCCATCCGTGCACACGGAGGACAGTGTGAACTGTTCTTCGTGTGCCATGTACAGCACGTTTTGCAGAACATGCGCTCCCACAAACACTGACATGTCTCCGTGTTTTGCACACGGTCACACGGTCGATGAAAACACGCTGACATGTGCATAGACCCATTCATTTTAATGGGTCTACGTGTGTCAGTGTCTCCGGTACCTGAGAAAACTGTCACTACATGTACCGGAGACACTGACGTGTGAAACCGGCCTTAATGTTGATGATTATCACTTACAGCTAATGAAAACCCAAAAGTCATTATCTCAGTAAATTAGAATACTTTATAACACGAGCTTGAAAAAATGATTGTAAAATCCAAAATGTTGGCCTACGGAAATGTATGTTCAGTAAATGCACTCAATACTTGGTTGAGGCTCCTTTGGCATCAATTACTGCATCAATGCTGCGTGGCATCGAGGTGATCAGTCTGTGGCACTGCTGAGGTGTTATGGAAGTGCAGGTTGCTTTGATAGCAGCCTTCAGCTCGACTGCATTGTTGGGTCTAGTTTCTCTCATCTTGCTCTTGGCAATACACCATAGATTCTCTATGGGGTAAAGGTAAGACAAATTTGCTGGCCAATCAAGCACAGTGGTACATTTGTTTTTAAACCAGGTATTGGTATTTTTGGCAGTGTGGACAGGTGACAAGTCGTGCTGGAGAATGACATTTCCATCTCCAAAAAGCTTGTTGGCAGAGGGAAGCAGGAAGTGCTCTAAAATTTCCTGGTAGACAGCTGTGCCGACTTTGGTCTTGATAAAGCACTGTAGACCTACACAAGCAGATGACATGGCTCCCGAAACCTTCATTGATTGTGGATACTTCACACAATTTGGCTACCTTGCTGCTAGTTGCTGTCCTATGTATCTCCATTCCCATACGTGTTAGAATGACTCGAGACCCAGGCAGGAGCTTGCCCTTTTTTGGGGATCTCGGAAACATAAGCGATGTACAGCTAGGATGTATAGTATTTTCATAATTCCTTTATGAAATCCTAGCTGGCAGAACAAAGGACTCAGGCTGCATGGCTTGGACCCACTGGGTGTCTTCCTGCAGAAGGTTGCATAACAGCTAGTATACTGATGATTGACATGGAATTATGTCTCTAATATGCTTCACAGATGATTTTTAAAATTATGCCACAGGCCAAGTCCAGCCCAATACTGGATTTAACCCTAATGGCTTCTCCTGTGGGAGGGGGGAAGAAGGGGACATGGAGTCTAAATGATGAAAAAATCATGAGAGCAAACATAGCTGGCATTGGTATTTCTTGTTTCAGAACCTGAAGATTGAAGGAGTTGGTGCACAACGAAATCCTTTTAGCTTTGCTTCTTTTGCATTTCTGAGAAAAGGTTTAATTTCAGGAATTTACAAAAAAACATGTGTTGTGTATCAATTAACAGTTGTGAGTTGTGACTGTTTTTTTCATTGGCCATATGGTTCAAGAGATATGAGAAATTTTTTTTAGTGCCATTTTTTATTTCATTTATAAAGTGGTGTGGCTCACACGATTCTCTGTGGGCGTATCTTTAGTCTGCTGTGCATTATTACCATGCGAGCAATGCCCCTTTTGTAAAAGACAAAAAAATTATAACTAAATAAAAATGTCCATATCTCAGGACCTGTAAGGTGAACTTAGAAGAAAAAGCAGTAAATTCAGTTGTGCGGTGGGAATAACATAAGTGCAAAACCTGGCCAGTTCTGACCTTGGGACAGGTCCTCTTGATGGCATTTCCCTGTACAACAAAATGTAGAATTTGGTCTGAGCTAAATACAATAAAAAGGTCTTGTAAAAAATTGTGGATATTTATACCCTGACTGTTCCACTGTTGTATCACTTACAATATGCTACCATAACTTTCTATATTACAACTAGGAAAATTATTAATCTTTGGAACTACTGTTGATATAAAAATATAATTTTATTTTATTATTACTTATTTTGACCTTAGTTTACAGTGTTCAAATAACCAAAGAGATGTCAGCCGAAATAGCTCAGTTAAGAGCATGTTAGACCCTAGTTTGATCCTGGTTTTTGGCATAAGGAGCTTCATTTTGTAAAGAATGTTTTTACGTTTCTGTGTTGTGTATAAATATGTGATTCTTCAGATGTTGTATTAGTCTTTTTCTCATGAAGATACCTGAGTAGTCTTGAAAGCTTGCAATTTGTTACCATGTTTTCAGTTAGCCATTAAAAGGTATCAACCACTGAGGACTCTCAATTCTAAATATTTTTCTACGTTTTGTTTTGCATTGATTTTGTTCCAGGACTCCACAATTCGTAGATCATAAAGTTACTTAATATTACAATCTTAAATAGCAATTGTGGTTTACAAATCTGTAACTTGTGCTTCTGATTCTGATATCTAGTGGCCATTATGACCACTGCAACATTTCACTACTAATTGTTACTAGTATAATATAATGAATAATGCATATTTGCGCGTGCCATTATACAGTGTGGAGGGTTGAGTAAGGGCCACCATACTGTGTGAAGGGCTGTGGGGACAACTATACTCTTTGGATAGCTAGCATACTGTATAAACGGCCACCATACTGTGTGAAGGGCTGTGTGGGGGCAATTATATTGTGAGGCATAATGTATCGGGCCAGCATACTGTGTTTGGTGGAATGTGAGTGCAATAATACTGTGCTTTGGTCACTCTGGGGTATTATACTATGTGGGGGTAATCTAGGGTCTACAATAGGGGCATAATTACTTTGTAAGGGCTGCAAATCTGTGAGATATGCTGTTCTGTGACCATGACATATTAATTTTTATTTGTGGGGGACTCAAATAGAATTTCTCCTATGGGGCCCAAGTGCTTCCAGGGGTATTCCCCATGATGTTCCCATGTCATTTGAGCACTGTTTCCATCAATTTCAGACATTTTTAGACCCTAAAAGGACTGGGGGTTGTCGTGGCAAAATTGCTCGGTTTTCCAATAGACTTACATTGGGCTCGTTGCTCGGGTCGAGCACCTGAGTATTACAATTTGCTCGATCCGAGCAACGAGCACCCGAGCATTTTAGTGCTCACCCATCCCTATTCCCTATCTATGACTGCCTCTCCCAAGACACGGAAGGATAAATATACACATTGCTCTCTCCCCGTTAAGATCTTGTTGTCGGGACAATGGATCTCCTGTGCAGCCATGGTGGATTCTGGGGCGGGGGGTAACTTTATGGACCTCACCTTTGCCAAGTAACATGACATACAAATTCAACAGAGAGCCACCAAAGTTACCATGGAAACGTGGATGGTTCCCCAAGTCTTAGAACAGGTGAATCAAGAGATGGTATCTCTGGAGTTTTGCATAGAACCCAATCATCAGGAAGTGCTTTCCTTTGTGCTAATTTCTTCACCACATTTTCCTTTAAAGGGAATCTGTCACTCTGTTTTTCGTATATCAGCTGAAGCCACCGCCATCAGGGGATTATCTACAGCATTCTATAATGCTGTAGATAATCCCCTGATGTAACCTGATAGATAAGAAAAATGAGTTAGATTACACTCACCCGGGGGATGGTCCGGTACGATCCGGTCCGATGGGCGTCACAGGTCCTGGTCCGTCGCCTCCCATCTTCTAGCGATGACGTCCTCTTTCTTGCTTCTGGCGCGCTCCTGCCCGGGAAAGGTCAGAGAGGCCCAGCACCTACGTACTGCAGTACTTTACTCTGCCCTCAACAGGGCAGGTAAAGTTTGTCTGCGCTGGAGCCGTGCCAGAAGCAAGGAGGAGGATGTCATCACTAGAAGATGGGAGGCGACAGACCCAGACTTGCGACACCCATTTGACCGGACCGCATCAGACCGCCCCCCGGGTGAGTATAATATAACTCATTTTTCTTATCTTTCAGGTTACATCCGGGGCTTATCTACTGGATTACAGAATGCTGTAGATAAGCCTGTGATGTCAGTGACTGCAGCTGATATACGAAAAATGGTGTGACAGATTCCCTTTTATTGTAGGAATTCCCTGGCTGCAGGCACAGAACCCAATCATCAACTGGGAGACCAAAGAGATCACCTTTTCACCAAGGGATATACCAGTAACCAGTCAGGCAAGTTCTCGGGATGTGGAATGTACCACTAAGGCAGGGGTGGGGAACCTCAGGCCAAAGGGCCATTTACGGCCCTCGATGCCCCTGGGCAGATTCTCAGGGACCGCTGTGCTTTGGCAGGGAGCTGTATTTTGATTGCCACCAGCTCATTAATTTCTTCTTGCTCTGTAAGTACACATGTAGTGTTCACTACTGAACACTGAAGGGCATGCAATGAAAGATTATATCCTGATGCCAGTGCCAGAGTCAGGATGTACTTTGTGGGCGGAGTTTGTATGGCCCCCGAAGGATGCTATAAATATCCAAATGGACCTTGGCAGAAAAATATTCCTCACCCCTGCACCAAGGTATCTATGTTAGCACTTATTTATAATGAATTCTCTGATATATCTGATAAGAAAATGGCTTCCTCCTCACAGACCCTATGATTGTCCTATTCTCGTTCAATATGGCATTTTGCTAGAGGAAAAAAAAATGTCTCCGAAAAGATGGCTTGGTCACTAAGCTCAAAATTATCTTCATCTAATAAACTATAATATATTGACTTTCATAACAGTTGATGAACATCCTTGTGTTGACTGGGGTGGAAAGAGTTAATTTACAACATGATGTATAAGTCAGCATGGCAGAGTGGTCTAACCTGCGTTCAGGTTTTGTTCTCCTCTGGAGGCCTGGGTTCCCTTACCACTTCTGACATCAATCTTTTCATTCAAGAAATTGTACAGCTTCTCTTCCGTTACTGACTAGTTGTGGAACTAAACACAAAAAGTAGAATAACTCAAGGGATATCACTTTTTGGGATTTTCTAAAATCTAGGCCCCTCAAAGTCATTTCAGAACTGAATGGGTCGTTACAAAATAGGATTTGTAAATGTTCTTGAAAAAGAATGAACATTTTCTGCAAAAGTTTAACCCTTCTAACATTCTAACTAGCAGTGATCATCTTTCTGCTGTTTGGTTTGGAAATGGTTAATTCAGGAAACACAGTGTATGTCAGGATGGCCGAGCGGTCTAAGGCGCTGCGTTCAGGTCGCAGTCTCCCCTGGAGGTGTGGGTTTGAATCCCATTTCTGACATCAGGTTTTTTATGTCATGAAATTGTACAGCTTCTCTCTTGTTATTGATTAGTGCATGTTAGATTACATAATAACCTTGAGATATTATATAGAACTGATATTGTAACTCAGTATTACCACGGACTCTTCTGTTTAACACTCTTTTAACTAGATTCAATCTACAATGGTTTCTTAAAGGGAATCTAAAGGAATTGAAAATTAAATAAATATTTATTTGTGTGAAAACACATTTAACCCTAACCCTGCCATTTATATGGTATTCCGTAATGAGAATATCGCGAAGTCTAACCCTTTTTATACTGCAATCCGACCACCATACCTTGTGTCGACAATCACGACCTGTCTGCTCACTTTCCTTGTTTTAGAGTGCACTAACACCTGCAGCTGATGTACGAGAATATAGATATACAGCGTTTCACTACATTAGTGTAAACAACACAAACCAGTCTCTGTATGGTATAAAAAGAATAAAGGAATATCAGCTAAAATAAAAAAAATCAATTTGTAATGAAATATTGCAGTTGGCACATTGGTCACTAAAGATCAGTATGATCATACTGAGGTTCACAGGTGGAACTGCAGGTGCATCTCACAAAATTAAAATATCATCAAAAAGTTAATTTATTTCAGTTCTTCAATACAAAAAGTGATACTCATATATTGTATAGAGTCATTACAAACAGTGATCTATTTTAAGTATTTATTTCTGTTAGGCCGGTCTCACACATCCAGATATTTCCGATACCGGAAAAATTGGTTCCTTGAGATATCCGTGTAAATACATGGTATATCCGTGTGCCACACGTGTGTCGCACGTATGCCGCATCAATACGACAAGGACGGCCGCAGGGGAAGAAGCGCTACAGTAAGCGCTGTTCCCCTGCCTGTGGTGCTGAAGGCGGCTGTCATTATTCTCCCTGCTCTATCGGCAACAGCGAGCAGGGAGAATGAATGAAAGAAAACCCGATGTGGTTAGTTTTGAACCAACCCGGCAAAACTATACAGGTGCGGGCTGATATTCTTAGGCTGGAAAGGGGCCATGAATATGGGCCCCCCAGCCTAAAAACAGCAGCCCGCAGATGCCCAGAAAAGGTGCATCTATTATATGCCTTGAAAAAAAGCGATCCAGCTCAAGAAGATGAAATCCCAAAAAATTCTTTATTAAAAATCCAAATAAAAATGAGAAAAAACCCCGACCGGAACCCCCGGAGGAGAGGTTGTATTTGGAGGGTAGTGATGACCCCACCCCGGGTAGTGTTCGAGTTGGGTTTTGGTTCCCCCAACAGCCCTGTGTTCGACGAAGTTAGCGAATGTTCGTCGAACCCCGTGGGAACCCCTTTAAAACCCAATGGCAGGCAAACCAAAAACATAGAAAAGTAGAAAACACTTCAAAGGTTTTCCAAAAGCTGAAAATTTTTCAGAAGACACAACAACCCCAATGGAAAAGTGACAAGTACATATAGCATCCCAAAAATAAAAGAGGTGGAGGGAAAAAGGAGGGCGAGAACAGATATAGGCATGTCATCCCCTTTTTAAAACCAAAAAAAAGTCCCAAGCCGACAGGCCAGCCCTTTCCCTGCCGTGAAACCTGCGTGTGGGGGGTTTTGTGCCAGAGCTGCGGTGGACCCCGGGGCCCCGCCCCTCTCCCAATATGGTGCCTGTCCGTGGTGGGGGCGAGCGACCCCCTGCGGTGGAGGGGAGGTTAATCTTTTTAATTTTAAAAGGGCTCTCCAATTTTTAAAGGTACACTTTAAACCCTTTTTCAAAGGTCATTGGAGGGAAAGGGGCTCATCCCCGAGCTGCGGTAAAGCCGGTCCCGTAGCGTCCCGTAAAGTGCTGCAGTTTTAAAAAACTTTTTTTTGGATTGAGCTCCCCGGGGTCCCCCGCAAAGGGGGCCTACCGCCACTCACAGCCCCCGTGCCCTTTGGGGGGCCCCCCCCATGCCCCTTCATGATTTTCCCCCGGGGCCCCAAGGGTTTTTTCTTTTAAAAAAATTTAAATGGGCCCAAACTACAGGTGGTGTAGCTTTCTTTAAAAAATGGGTTTAAACCCCTGACTAGGGAGACATGCTCTAGGGGAAAAAAAAATTTTTTTCGATTTTTCCCGGGAAAAAAAAAACTCTTTGGGAAAATTTGTTGGGCCCCCGCAACACAACTTTTTCAAGTCCCCTTTTTTTCATCTGCAACCCCGGGAAAAATTTTAAACCCGGGGTTTTTTTTCATATAGGACCTCTAAATGTTTTGTTTCATCCTTATTATGAATGGGGTGCAAGAATTTTCCCAAATTTGTACCAAAAGGCACCAGTTTTAAAAACAACTGTCATGTCAATTTTCCCAATGTGCTACATTTTTTATTTAATTGAGTGTGGGTTTTGGGTTGCGTACATCAGTGGACGTACAGACTAACCCAAGGCTCAACAAACACCGTCAAAATATCCCAAAGGGGGTTTATGTGCAAAAAGTCTCTCCCAAAAATTTCTCCCCAGTGCACCAAAAAAAATTTTAATTCGTTAAAACTCATGTTATTGACCCGGGGGCCCGATGATAGGCCCGATCGGTATTTTAATCTAATAAGAAGGGAGAGTTTCTGGATTTTTAAATTGGTTTTTCTGGCCCCCCCGGGGGTTTAAAACCCCACTATTGGGGAAAAAATCATGTAATATATGCATTTTGGATTTATTTATTTTTTTATTTTCATTTTTTTTTCCCTTTTGTACATTGTTTTTTTTCGTTCTTAGGTTATTTTTTTCAAATTTTCT
>JARQOD010005701.1:0-46644 GCA_033576555.1 Oophaga sylvatica
GCCCCTCACAGGTTGAGGACTCTGAACCGACTCCAATACTAGCCAAGGGAATTGTTATTTCAGCTGTATCCTTGGATCTTCTGGAAGAGATCCGTAGATCCCTAGAACAGGCCCCTGACACTACTCCTCCCCAAAAACTATTTGTCCCGGCCACATTCCACCTTCAAGTTCTGAAGGAATCACATGATTCCATCCTTGCAGGGCATCCAGGCATCAAAAATACCATCAGACTTGTAACTAGGAATTTTTGGTGGCCAACTGTAGTAAAGGACTGTAAGGACTATGTACTGGCCTGTGAAACCTGTGCTCGCGCTAAGTCTCCCCATAATCTCCCTGCCAGGTGGCTCCAGTCCTTGCCTGCCCCTGAGAGTCCTTGGACCCATATCTCCATGGACTTTATTACTGATCAACCACTCTCAGAAGGGAAAACGTGTATCTGGGTGGTGGTGGATAGATTCAGCAAGCAGTGTCATTTTGTTCCTCTGTCCGGATTACCTAATTCTGAGACCCTGAGAAAACTATTCATTACTCATGTTGTGCGATTGCATGGTATTCCTTTGAATATGGTGTCCGACAGGGACACCCAGTTTGTTTCGAAATTTTGGAGGGCATTCTGTAAACGAATTGGAATGGAATTGTCCTTTTCCTCTGCCTATCACCCTGAAACCAATGGTCAAACCGAACGCACCAACCAAGCGCTTGAGCAGAATCTACGTTGTTATGTCTCTGAGCATCAGTCCGATTGGGTGGAACACCTACCGCTAGCAGAGTTTGCCATGAATAATCAGTACCAGGAGTCCATCAAGACTACCCCTTTCTACTGTAATCATGGGCTGCACCCGCGCTTTGGTTCGTTCTCTTCTAGGATGTCAGATGTTCCTGGGGTAGAAAGGACCGTAGACCAGTTAAAAACTATCTGGTCAGAAGTCAACGTCAACTTGAAAGGGGCTCAGACTAGACAGGCTTCGTCTGCTAATAGACGGCGCTCCAAGGGCCCGGACCTGGGAGTTGGGGACAAAGTTTGGCTTTCTACCAGGAATATTAAGCTCAAAGTGCCGTATGCCAAACTAGGTCCCAGGTTTATTGGTCCGTATGAAATTATTGAGGTGATTAATCCAGTAGCCTTCGTCTGAAGCTCCCTCAATCATTTAAACTGCCCAATGTATACCATAAGTCCCTTCTCAAATTGTACCGCTCTCCGATTCGTCCTGTCCAGTCGCCTCCTCCTCCGGTTTTGGTCGGGGGTGCTTTGGAATACGAAGTGCAAAGGATCCTTGATTCCAGCTTAGTGAGATGATCCGTGCAGTATCTGGTGCATTGGAAGGGCTATGGTCCGGAGGAAAGGTCCTGGGTGCCTGCCAGTAACGTCCATGCCAAGGGTTTGATCAGGAAGTTTCATCTCCTTCATCCAAACAAACCGGGTTTTCAGGGTCCAGAGGCCCCTCTTAGAGGGAGGGGTACTGTCACTTCGCCGTTGGACTCAGTGGCTGGTGTTCCTGCCTCGGCCGCTGGGAGGCGCCAAACTCCTTTGGCTGGTGGTGCCGGTGATAGGAGAGCGGTATCCTCATATGGTTCCGCTCCTTTGACACCGGCCTCTGTCGCTGCGCATCGCCATGTTTCTCCTGTGGGTAATGTTGGTGACAGAGAAGGGGTCCCTGCACAGGCATCTGGTGGGCGCAGGCTTTGCTATTCTGTCAGAGGTGAAGTGGTTGGTGTCAGTCATGCATCACCATCTGGCCTGGTTCTTGGGGCGGTCCAGATGAGATCATCAGACTGTGAGCCTGTGAGAGGTAGCCATGCCCTTCAAATGCCTTGGAGCCTGGCTTGCAGGCCGCCAGATATAGTCTCAGTTTCCCCAGTGTGCTAGTTTGTTTTTGCTATTGTATCTCTGATCTTTGCCTGGATTTCTGACTCTTCTACTGCCTGCCGATTTTGTATCTTTACTAGTGTTGAGCGATACTGCTCGATATCTAAAAATATCGTATCGAAATGGTATCGCCGATATCACTAAATATCGTCGATATCCGATTCCGATACCGGAAGTCCAATGTAAGTCTATGGGAACAAAAAAATCGCAACAAAAAAAACCCTTTCTTTCGTTGTAAACACAAAATATACACACATAGAATACATATATATATATATATATATATATATATATATATATATATATATATATATACGTCATTGTGACATATATATATACATATATTTATAGTTTATATACTTCTACATAGTAAAATAGACTCTGATTGTAAAGCCGTGACATACCCCATAGAAGTCGACGGGCTCGGTGCCGAGTACCCCCAAAAACTCTGGCTCTGTGCGACTCAACTTGGGCGTCACGAACAGGATTCTGTAGCTCGCTATAAGCGAGTCCTGTGTGCGTGAATTGAACTGGTTTTGTGCTTGAGAATTGCTAAAATCATCAGAGAATGTATTTGCCATTTTTCCGCCATATCTGCGTCACGACGAGGCACTGGTGAAGAAGAAGGGTGTGCTCTTCGTGGGTGTACACTCACTCAGTGGCGCAAAAAAGATGGCCGACCACTGTAAATGGTACTGCAATGTAAGATCGTGCCCCACAGCTCTTGAGTTCCGCCTCCTCATCCTCCTCAGTGTGCGGAAACTAACACGAAGGTCCCGCCTCACTACAAAAGAGGGGCCCTCTCCAGATACTAATGACACATGTGACTTGCCAGAGATGGCTAATGGACACGAGCAGAAGTGTGAAGGGATGGAGCAGTCAGAGCTCTCCCCCACGGAAGCGACCCGATCGCCACGGAACCACCGTTGGGCACCCGGCCTGGAAACCCTCCTACGCTGCAAGAAGCGGAGGATACCCTAAGAGGCCTGGCCCGGCACCGGGAGGAGGTCGCCAGGATGGAAGCCAGCTGGCGTGCCCTAAAACTAAACTTGGAGCGGCGCCAATCCCTCTTACCTGAAGTGTCTGTACCGGAAGGTGAGGCACCCGTTCTAGTAGAGGAGTCCTGCAATAGTGATCCGGTTGACGTTGTCGCAGTGGAGGCACCCGTTCCTGCAAAAAACTCTGCACCGGCAGCACCCCAGATCCCGCTGTCTGCCCCCGTCGCTGAGACAGAAGAAGCGACACCCGTCCTCATGGAGGAGGCCGCGCAGGCACCAGAGCTACCTGCTGTACCGGAGCCCCGACTGTCATCTGTTCAAGCCGGCTGCTTCCTCCGCAGGTGAGCGCCCCAGCTGGGGGCCCAGGAGAGGCCCCGCTGAGCGCAGAGGTAGACTACTGCTGTGGAGAGATTCAACCGGCGTCGAGAGGAGACTGGGGCGGAAAGCCGAGGACATCATAGGAGCTAGCAGATCTTTAGAATGGTAGAGCTGAATGTGGGCTAGATAATGAGGTTGGAAGATGAGACTTCTGAGCTGTGTGAATGGGTTTGAGATGAGTTCTGAGCGAGGCTCCCTCTGGTGGTTACAAGCGGTACTAGTGAGGATTGGGAATCAGGTGTTACTGATTGGTCTTATTTAAGGGAATCATTTTCCCATCAGGGTTGCCGGTGATCAATTGTTCTGGTCTGAATCCTTCTTTCCAGTTTCCCTTGTAGCCTGCTGTGTCGTGTCTGCATCTCCTGCTATCAGATAAGACAATTTCTTATTTGTGTTTTTGCTATATTTTTGCATTTGTCCTGCACTTCTGTGGGGGCCTTCTGGGTCCCCTCCGGGGGCTTTTGCCCTCTCAGTTTAGTCCAGCCACTGTGTTTTGTACTTTTGCTTTTTGCAGTTTTTTCAGTGGCTGCTGTTTTTGTTACACCAGAGAACTAATTTAGGTGGTAGAGGTCGTGTGATCTCAGGTGATTTTGAAATTAGTAAGTTGGTGTTTTTCAGGTTTTCTGGATTGCAGTAAGTACCCTTCCTGTCCTTTTCTATTTAGATAGTTTGGGCCCCAGCGTTTGCTCATACTATTTTCTTTCTGTGTCAGTATTTCCTCTTGTCTAACCGCCATTACATGTTTGGGGGCTTTCTATTATCTTTGGGTTCTGCTCCGGGGCAGATAGCTTTCCTATTTCTATCTTTAGGTGTAGTTAGTTTCTCAGGCTGTGACGAGGCGTCTAGGACCATCGTAGGAACGCTCCACGGCTGCCTCTAGTTGCGGTGGTTAGTCAGGGTACTGCAATCTCATAGATTCCAACTGCTCTGGTGTATTTCCTTTTTTACCTGCACTCCTCAGCTACCGTAACATAACAGTATCACCGGCCATAAAAATTGTATGGTACTCACAGAAGGGAAAAAATATTTTGAAGGAAGAAAAGTTGTCAGAGATATTTTTCTGTTTGTTGCATTTTTTTTTTTTTTTTCCCTCTGTATCTCTGGGTGCTGGGGAGGATCTTTTCTCCCAATGGAGTTTGCACAGTTGTCTGGCCGTGTGGATCAGCTTGCCACTGAGGTTCGGAGTATTGCTGCATATCTTGCTAGGTTGCCTGTTGTGGAACCTAGGATTCCCATGCCAGATTTGTTTTCAGGGGATCGAGCTAAGTTTCAGAATTTCAAAAATAATTGTAAATTGTTTCTTGCCTTAAAATCTAAGTCCTCAGGAAACGCAGCGCAGCAGGTTCAAATTATCATCTCTCTCCTGCGCGGCGATCCTCAGGATTGGGCTTTTTCCCTACACCTGGGGATCCTGTTTTGAGTGATGTTGATGCATTTTTTCAGGCTTTGGGGTTATTGTACGATGAGCCTAATGTCACTGATCAAGCTGAAAAAGCCTTGTTGGCATTAAATCAGGGGCTTGATGACGCTGAGTTATACTGTCAGAGATTCCGTAGGTGGGCAGTCCTGACCAAATGGAATGACGACGCTTTGGCGGCCCTTTTCCGGAAGGGTCTGTCGGATAATGTAAAGGATGTTATGGTGGGATTCCCTGTCCCCTCTGGTCTCAATGATTCTATGTCATTAGCGATTCAAATTGACAGACGTTTGCGTGAGCGGAGAAGTATGCGTGGAGTGGTGTTGCCTTGTGAGCCAGCTGCTGAGCCCATGCAGTGTGATGGAGTGGTGTCTGGGGCACAGCGTCATGAGTTTCGAAAGCGCAATGGGTTATGTTTCTACTGTGGTGATGCCTCTCATGCTATTTCAGTCTGCCCTAAGCGGGGAAGACGTTTTGCACGCTCAGTTGTCTTGGGTAGTGTTCAGACTAAGTTTTTATTAACTGTCACTCTGATATGCTCTCTGTCCTCATTTTCTGCTCAGGCTTTCGTTGATTCTGGAGCAGCTATTAACCTGATGGATTATGATTTTGCTAAACGTTGTGGATTTCCCTTGATACCCCTACAGAAGTCTATTCCCCTACTGGGGATCGATTCTACCCCTTTGGCTGAGAATAAACCCCAGTTTTCTACTCAGGTGATAATGAGGGTTGAACCTGATCACCAGGAGTGCTGCAAATTTTTGGTTCTATATAATCTGCATGACATTATCGTGCTGGGTTTCCCTTGGTTACAGTCTCATAATCCTGTTTTGGATTGGAAATCTGTGTCTGTAACCAGTTGGGGCTGCCAATGTGTTAATACCAACACTCCTGTTTTTTCTGCCTCCCCCCAGGCTGAGGATGTTCCTGACTTTTTGTTTGATTTTTCTGATGTGTTTAGCGAAAGTAAATCTGCATCCTTACCTCCCCATAGGAGCTATGACTGCGCTATTGAATTAGTGCCAGGTAGTAAATTCCCTAAGGGTCGCCTTTTTAACTTGTCTGTACCTGAACATGACGCTATGCGGTCTTATATCAAGGAATCATTGGAGAAGGGTCATATCAGACCATCCTCTTCACCCTTAGGTGCCGGTTTTTTCTTTGTGGCCAAAAAAGATGGTTCATTAAGGCCGTGTATTGATTATCGTCTCTTGAACAATATTACTGTGAAATATCAATACCCGTTACCCTTGATTTCTGACCTGTTTTCCAGGGTGAAAAACGCTACTTGGTTTACCAAGCTTGACCTCAGGGGGCGTATAACCTTATTCGCATTAAGCACGGGGATGAATGGAAGACGGCATTTAACACCCCTGAAGGGCATTTTGAGTACCTTGTGATGCCCTTTGGGCTCACTAATGCTCCTTCCGTCTTCCAGTCCTTCATGAATGACATTTTCAGGGATTTTGTGGACAAGTTTCTGATTGTTTATTTGGATGATATCTTGATTTTTTCTAATGACTGGGACTCTCATGTGAAACATGTTCGAACTGTATTCCAGATTTTGAGAGAGAATGCTCTGTATGTGAAGGGATCAAAGTGTCTTTTTGGCGTACAGAAGATCTCATTTCTGGGATTCATTTTGTCCCCATCTGTTATTGAAATGGACCCGGTCAAGGTTCAGGCCATCTGTGATTGGGTCCAACCTACTTCATTAAAGGCTCTTCAGAGATTTTTGGGTTTTGCCAATTTTTATCGTAAATTTATTGGTAATTTCTCTGTTATTGTTAAACCATTAACTGATTTGACCAGAAAGGGTTCTGATGTGGTGAATTGGCCTCCTGAGGCAGTCTCTGCGTTTCAGGAACTTAAGCAGAGATTCACTTCTGCTCCTGTTCTACGGCAGCCTGATGTTTCTCTGCCATTTCAGGTGGAGGTTGATGCCTCTGAAATTGGGGCAGGTGCCGTTTTGTCCCAAAAAGATCCAGAGACCTCTAAAAGTAACCCTTGTGCCTTTTTCTCTCGAAAATTTTCTCCTACTGAACGTAATTATGACGTGGGTAATCGGGAGTTATTGGCCATGAAGTGGGCTTTTGAAGAGTGGAGACATTGGCTGGAGGGAGCCAAACATCAGGTGGTGGTCCTTACGGACCATAAGAATCTGGTCTATCTGGAATCTGCCAAGCGACTCAATCCTAGACAGGCCAGGTGGGCCTTGTTTTTCACACGTTTTAATTTTGTGGTTTCCTTTCTTCCTGGCACTAAGAATGTTAAGGCGGATGCCCTCTCGAGGAGTTTCCTTGCGGACTCTCCTGAGCTATCTGATCCCTCTGTTATTTTGAAGGAGGGTGTAGTTCTTTCCGCCATCTCGCCTAATTTGAGACTTGCTCTGGAGGGGTGTCAGGAGGATAGGCCCGAGCGCTGCCCTGTTGGAAAATTGTTTGTCCCGGACCAATGGAAAAAGAGTGTGATGTCTGAGATTCATTGTTCCGCATTGGCTGGGCATCCCGGAATTTTTGGTACCAGAGACTTGGTTAGTCGGTCCTTTTGGTGGCCTACCTTGTCTCGCGATGTCAGGGAATTTGTGCAGTCCTGCGGGACTTGCTCTCGCTCCAAGCCTTGCTCTCGCTCTAGTGGTTTGTTGATGCCATTGCCTGTGCCCAAGAGACCATGGACCCATATCTCTATGGATTTCATTTCCGATCTTCCTGTTTCTCAGAGAATGACCACCATCTGGGTAATTTGTGATAGGTTTTCCAAAATGATACATCTTGTGCCATTACCTAAGTTGCCTTCCTCCTCTGAATTGGTGCCGTTGTTCCTTCAGCACGTGGTTCGTTTACACGGCATTCCTGAGAACATTGTGTCTGACAGAGGAGTCCAGTTTGTTTCCAGATTTTGGAGGACTTTTTGTTCTAAACTGGGTGTTCAATTGTCTTTCTCCTCGGCATTTCATCCTCAGACCAATGGTCAAACTGAGAGAACAAACCAGACATTGGAGACTTATCTAAGATGCTTTGTGTCTGCTGATCAGGATGACTGGGTCTCTTTTTTGCCTTTGGCTGAGTTTGCTCTTAATAATAGGGCTAGCTCTGCCACTTTGATGTCTCCGTTTTTCTGTAATTCTGGGTTTCACCCTCGATTTTCTTCAGGACAGACGGAGGCTTCTGTCTGTCCAGGTGTTGACTCTGTTGTTGAGCGTATGCAGCAGATTTGGGACCAGGTAGTGGAGAGGTTGTCCCTCTCTCAGGAGAAGGCCCAGCGGTTTGCTAACCGGCATAGGACTGATGGTCCTCGGTTTAAAGTGGGGGACTTGGTCTGGTTGTCCTCAAAGAATATTCCTATGAGAGTAGCATCTCCTAAATTTAAGCCTAGGTTCATTGGACCTTATAAGATCATGGAGATTATTAATCCTGTTTCTTTTCGTTTGCTTCTTCCAGGGACATTTAAGATCCATAACGTGTTCCACAAGTCCTTGTTGAAGAGGTTTGTTGAGCCAGTGGTTCCTGCTGCTGTGCCTCCTGACCCTGTTTTGGTTGAGGGCAATCTGGAGTATGTGGTTGAGAAAATATTGGATTCTCGTTTTTCTAGACGAAGACTCCAGTATTTGGTTAAATGGAGAGGTTATGGTCAGGAAGATAATTCTTGGGTGTTTGCTTCGGACATCCATGCTAGGAGACTTATCCGTGCGTATCATAGAACTCATCCTGACCGACCTGGTTGCTCAAATGAGGGTTCGGTGACCCCTCCTCAAGGGGGGGGTACTGTTGTGAATGGGTTTGAGATGAGTTCTGAGCAGAGGCTCCCTCTGGTGGTTACAAGCGGTACTAGTGAGGATTGGGAATCAGGTGTTACTGATTGGTCTTATTTAAGGGAATCATTTTCCCATCAGGGTTGCCGGTGATCAATTGTTCTGGTCTGAATCCTTCTTTCCAGTTTCCCTTGTAGCCTGCTGTGTCGTGTCTGCATCTCCTGCTTCAGATAAGACAATTTCTTATTTTGTGTTTTTGCTATATTTTTGCATTTTGTCCTGCACTTCTGTGGGGGCCTTCTGGTCCCCTCCGGGGCTTTTGCCCTCTCAGTTTAGTCCAGCCACTGTGTTTTGTACTTTTGCTTTTTGCAGTTTTTTCAGTGGCTGCTGTTTTTGTTACACCAGAGAACTAATTTAGGTGGTAGAGGTCGTGTGATCTCAGGTGATTTTGAAATTAGTAAGTTGGTGTTTTTCAGGGTTTTCTGGGATTGCAGTAAGTACCCTTCCTATCCTTTTCTATTTAGATAGTTTGGGCCCCAGCGTTTGCTCATACTATTTTCTTTCTGTGTCAGTATTTCCTCTTGTCTAACCGCCATTACATGTTTGGGGGCTTTCTATTATCTTTGGGGTTCTGCTCCGGGGCAGATAGCTTTCCTATTTCTATCTTTAGGTGTAGTTAGTTTCTCAGGCTGTGACGAGGCGTCTAGGACCATCGTAGGAACGCTCCACGGCTGCCTCTAGTTGCGGTGGTTAGTCAGGGTACTGCAATCTCATAGATTCCAACTGCTCTGGTGTATTTCCTTTTTTACCTGCACTCCTCAGCTACCGTAACATAACAGTGGAGACATGGAGATGCTGCAGGAGAATTACAACCGGCGTCAGGAGGAAGAGTGGAGACGTTGGGAGAAGGAAGCAGAGCGACAAAGGGAGCAGCGAGAATCCCAAAAACTTCGGCAACGTAACCTGGAGAAGGACCGGGCAGATAAGGACCGGATGAGAAAAGATAAAGGAACCCTGAGGGAGCCGCGGCGTAAGGGTGCAGTACGGAGCTTTAAATTGAAAGGTGGTTGGGGCTTCATCCAGGAGCCTGGACTTTATTTAGAAGTCTTTGTGACCCGGCGGGACGTGGAGACTCACCTCCCAGAAGGACACCCGGGGAGGGACCTGTTGCCAGGAGACTTGGTGACTTACACCCGACACTGGGGTTACAATGGATGGTACGCCCTAAATGTTACCAGGTGCGACCCCTACTCCCCAGAGTGTCAGGAACCTGTGAGACCCTCGGAGCCTTCAGCCTCCCACATCCAGGCCTCTGCACAAGTGCCCACCCCACGCCGTAAATCTCCCCAGCCTCCCTCAGTGGACTCGTCAGCAGCCCCAGCTATGGACATGATAACTATAGCTGGCCCGTACCCGGCGCCTGTTAGGCCCCCTGGGGTTCGTTCAGTCCGGGACATAGGGCTCCAGACCCGGAGGGAGATGAAAGAGGTGGCCACACAGACCCAGATAGCGGGTCACGACTTGACTGTACAGGCCACATGACGTCATCAGGTCCTGGTGGTCCTTGGTGTCTCGGATGTTTGGCAAGCATCAGAACAGTACCAGGTGGTACCTGGAACACCCCTGCCAAAGAATTATAAATAACCCGGACAGGGTCCCTGTATGTAAATAGTTAAATTGTTGATGTACCCGGACGGGTGAATGTTCATATAAAAGTTTTTTAATTTAATAAAAAAAACAACAACACAGTTTTCATTACTTTTATTACAGTCTCATCCTGCGACGCCATCGATCTCCTGTAAAAAAAAGAAAAAAAAAAACAGCAGTATACCACCTGTCCGACGCAGTCCATAGTAACGAGTGTCCCACGACGATCCAGCTCTGCTACATCAGAATGACAGGCAGAGCCTGTCATCCCGGCGCAGCACAGCTGATTACCTGCTTCCCCGGCAGTGACGTCATCGGACTGACTGCTTTACGGCCGGGATTACCCAGCAGTCACTGCAGTTATCGCGAAAAACTGCATGTGACCGCCAGGGAGAAGATAATGGCGGCCATCAAGCAGTCCAGGACATGACCGCCGGAGATCTTCTGCCAGGTAAGTGCCGCTGACTCCTGACAGACCCGACCGACGGACACTCACAGTGACAGTGACAAATCCGATTCCGGTATTCGATATGACGAAAATATCGGTATTCGGAATCGAAAGGCCGATACAGCTAATATCGGCCGATATCCGATATTTGCAGTATCGTATCGCTCAACACTAATCTTTACTGCCCTCCCTGTTTTGACCTTGACTCCTAACTATTCTTTCTGTCCAGTTTTTTATTCCTATGCACAAAACCTTTGTCACAGGACGTCTGAGAGACTAAGGAACCATCTTTTGCATGTCTGCTATAGCATAAGGAGTAACGTCCAAGGGCAATTTGAAACTCTGAGGAAAACACTTACAGAAAGCACAGAGCAAAAATTACAACAATACTACAACAAACTACGGACATTTTTGATTCATAACAAGGAAAAGAAACTACACAGATTGCGCCTCAATTCAGGACTCTATACAAACAGATACAAAACAAAACCAAGACCTGACAACCTGGACAACCACTCCATTCCAGACACAAAAGCATCTAACTGTGTCATCAATCTCTCAGATTATAAACCCAACAACGTGGAGCTGGCCGTGCTTTCTAGAGGACTCTCATTTTGTCCCACTAAGGCCCTAGATAAAACTGAACTCTGCAGTGATATGGAACATTTTTTCAGGAGACTGCGCCTGAGGGAATACTTCAATGATACAGAAGATTCAGAAAACACTCAGACTGAAGAAAAAGGGATCTCAACAACCAAGAAGAGGTCAGACTGGACACCTCCACCTGGACGCAACCCTCATTTGGATAAATATATAGACTCATTCAGATATTTGATAAAATCCACCATCGTAGACACCAACAGGAGACAAGCATCCAACATCAGTGCCAGGAGAGAAAGGCTATATAGTCTCCGAAAACCAACAAAGAAATCATCATTAACCCCTTCACCCCCAAGGGTGGTTTGCACGTTAATGACGGGTCAATTTTACAATTCTGACCACTGTCTCTTTATGAGGTTATAACTCTGGAACGCTTCAACGATATTCGCGATTCTGAGATTATTTTCTCGTGACATATTGTACTTCACGTTAGTGGTAAAATTTCTTCCATATACCTTGCGTTTATTTTTGAAAAAAACGCAAATATGGCGAAAATTATGAAAATTTTGCAATTTTCAAACTTTGAATTTTTATTCCCTAAAACAGAGAAATATGTCACACAAAATAGTTAAGAAATAACATTTCTAACATGTCTGCTTTACATCAGCACAATTTTGGAAACAAAATTTTTATTTGTTAGGAAGTTATAAGGGTTAAAAGTTGACCAGCGATTTCTCATTTTACAACAAAATTTACAAAGCCATTTTTTTAGGGACCACCTCACATTTGAAGTCACTTTGAGGATCTATATGGTAGAAAATTCCCAAAAGTGACACCATTCTAAAAACTGCACCCCTCAAGGTACTCAAACCACAATCAAGAAGATTATGAACCCTTCAGGTCTTCACAGGAGCTGAAGCAATGTGAAAGGAAAAAATGAACATTTTACTTTTTAGTCACAAAAATGATCTATTACAAACATTTTTTATTTTCACAAGTGAAAAAGGAGAAAATGGACTGATAAAGTTGTTTGCCATTTCTCCTGAGTACGCCAATACCTATATGTGGGGGAAAACCACTGTTTGGGTGCACGGAAGGGCTTAGAATGGAAGGAGCGCCGTTTGACTTTCCCAAACTAAAATTGGTGGAATTGAGATTGGACGCCATGTCGCGTTTGGAGATCTCTGATGTGCCTAAACAGTGGAAACCCCCCACATGTGACCCCATTTGGAAACTAACCCCCTAAGGAACTTATCTAGATGTGTGGTGAGCACTTTGAACCCCAAGTGCTTCACGCAAGTTTATAATGTAGAGCCGTGAAGAAAAAAAAATCATATTTTTTCCACAAGCATGATGTTTTAGTCCCCAATTTGTTATTTTCCCAAGGGTAAGAGGAGAAATTGGACCACAAAAGTTGTTGCCCAACTTGTCCTGAGTACGCCGATACCCAATATGTGGGGGGAACCACTGTTTGGGCGCATGGCAGGGCTCGAAATGGAATGAGCGCCATTTGACTTTTCCAAACCAAAATTGGCTGGAATTGAGAAAGGACGCCATGTTGCGTTTGGAGAGCCACTGATGTGCCTAACATGGAAACCCCCCACATGTGACCCCATTTTGGAAACTAGACCCCCTAAGGAACTTATCTAGATGTGTGATGAGCACTTTGAACCCCCAAATGCTTCACGCAAGTTTATAATGTAGAGCCGTGAAGAAAAAAAATCATATTTTTTCCACAACCATGATGTTTTAGTTCCCAATTTGTTATTTTCCCAAGGGTAAGAGGAGAAATTGGACCACAAAAGTTGTTGTCCAACTTGTCCTGAGTACGCTGATACCCAATATGTGGGGGGGAACCACTGTTTGGGCACACGGCAGGGCTCGAAATGGAAGGAGCGCCATTTGACTTTTCCAAACCAAAATTGGCTGGAATTGAGAAAGGACGCCATGTTGCGTTTGGAGAGCCACTGATGTGCCTAAACAGTGGAAACCCCCCACATGTGACCCCATTTTGGAAACTAGACCCCCTAAGGAACTTATCTAGATGTGTGTGAGCACTTTGAACCCCCAAATGCTTCACGCAAGTTTATAATGTAGAGCCGTGAAGAAAAAAAATCATATTTTTTCCACAACCATGATGTTTTAGTTCCCAATTTGTTATTTTCCCAAGGGTAAGAGGAGAAATTGGACCACAAAAGTTGTTGTCCAACTTGTCCTGAGTACGCTGATACCCAATATGTGGGGGGGAAACCACTGTTTGGGCACACGGCAGGGCTCGAAATGGAAGGAGCGCCATTTGACTTTTCCAAACCAAAATTGGCTGGAATTGAGAAAGGACGCCATGTTGCGTTTGGAGAGCCACTGATGTGCCTAAACAGTGGAAACCCCCCATGTGACCCCATTTTGGAAACTAAACCCCCTAAGGAACTTATCTAGATGTGTGGTGAGCACTTTGAACCCCCAAATGCTTCACGCAAGTTTATAATGTAGAGCCGTGAAGAAAAAAAAATCATATTTTTTCCACAACCATGATGTTTTAGTCCCAATTTGTTATTTTCCCAAGGTAAGAGGAGAAATTGGACCACAAAAGTTGTTGTCCAACTTGTCCTGAGTACGCTGATACCCAATATGTGGGGGGGAACCACTGTTTGGGCCACGGCAGGGCTCGAAATGGAAGGAGCGCCATTTGACTTTTCCAAACCAAAATTGGCTGGAATTGAGAAAGGACGCCATGTTGCGTTTGGAGAGCCACTGATGTGCCTAAACAGTGGAAACCCCCCACATGTGACCCCATTTTGGAAACTAGACCCCCTAAGGAACTTATCTAGATGTGTGGTGAGCACTTTGAACCCCCAAATGCTTCACGCAAGTTTATAATGTAGAGCCGTGAAGAAAAAAAATCATATTTTTTTCCACAACCATGATGTTTTAGTCCCCAATTTGTTATTTTCCCAAGGGTAAGAGAGAAATTGACCACAAAAGTTGTTGTCCAACTTGTCCTGAGTACGCTGATACCCCATATGTGGGGGGGAACCACTGTTTGGGCGCACGGCAGGGCTCGAAATGGAAGGAGCGCCATTTGACTTTTCCAAACCAAAATTGGCTGGAATTGAGAAAGGACCCATGTTGCGTTTGGAGAGCCACTGATGTGCCTAAACAGTGGAAACCCCCCACATGTGACCCCATTTTGGAAACTAGACCCCCTAAGGAACTTATCTAGATGTGTGGTGAGACTTTGAACCCCCAAATGCTTTCACGCAAGTTTATAATGTAGAGCCGTGAAGAAAAAAAATCATATTTTTTCCACAACCATGATGTATTTAGTCCCAAATTGTTATTTTCCCAAGGTAAGAGGAGAAATTGGACCACAAAAGTTGTTGTCCAACTTGTCCTGAGTACGCGATACCCCATATGTGGGTGAACCACTGTTTGGGCGCACGGCAGGGCTCGAAATGGAAGGAGCGCCATTTGACTTTCCAAACCAAAATTGGCTGGAATTGAGAAAGGACGCCATGTTGCATTTGGAGAGCCACTGAATGTGCCTAAACAGTGGAAACCCCCCACATGTGACCCATTTTGGCAAACTAGACCCCCTAAGGAACTTATCTAGATGTGGTGAGCACTTTGAACCCCCAAATGCTTCACGCACAGTTTATAATGTAGAGCCGTGAAGAAAAAAAAATCATATTTTTTTTCCACAACCAATGATGTTTTAGTCCCCAATTTGTTATTTTCCCAAGGGTAAGAGGAGAAATTGGACCACAAAAGTTGTTGTCCAACTTGTCCTGAGTACGCTGATACCCATATGTGGGGGGAACCACTGTTTGGGCGCACGGAAGGCTCGAAATGGAAGGAGCCATTGACTTTTCCAAACCAAATTGGCTGAATTGAGAAAGGACGCCATGTTGCGTTTGGAGAGCCACTGATGTGCCTAAACAGTGGAAACCCCCACATGTGACCCCATTTGGAAACTAGACCCCCTAGGAACTATCTAGAGTGGTGACACTTTGAACCCCCAAGTGCTTCACGCAAGTTTATAAGTAGAGCCTGAAGAAAAAAAAAATCATATTTTTCCACAACATGATGTTTAGTCCCCATTTGTTATTTCCCAAGGGTAAGAGAGAAATTGGACCACAAAATTGTTGTCCAACTTGTCCTGAGTACGCGATACCCATAGTGGGGGGAACCACTGTTTGGGCGCACGGCAGGGCTCGAAAGGAAGAGCGCCATTTGACTTTCAACCAAAATTGGCTGGAATGAGAAAGGACGCCATGTTGCGTTTGGAGAGCCACTGATGTGCCTAAACAGTGGAAACCCCCACATGTGACCCCATTTTGAAACTAGACCCCTAAGGAACTTATCTAGATGTGTGGTGACACTTTGACCCCCAAATGCTTCAGAAGTTTATAATGTAACCTGAAGAAAAAAAAATTTTCCACAACCATGATGTTTTAGTCCCAATTTGTTATTTTCCCAAGGTAAGAGGAGAAATTGGACCACAAAAGTTGTTGTCCACTTGTCCTGAGTACGCTGATACCCCATATGTTGGGGGAACCATTGTTTGGGCGCAGGCGGCCAAAGGAAGGAGGCCTTTGACTATTCCAAACCAAAATTGGCTGGAATTGAGAAGGACGCCATGTGCGTTTGGAGCCCCGATGTGCCTAAACAGTGGAAACCCCCACAAGGACCCCATTTTGGAAACTAGACCCCCTAAGGAACTTATCTAGTGTGTGGTGAGCATTTGAACCCCCAAGTGTTTACTAAAGTTTATAATGCCTGGCGTGAATAAAAAAAAAAAAAAAATTTCCACAAATGATGTTTAGTCCCCAATTTTTTATTTTCCCAAGGGTAACAGGAGAAATTGGACCACAAAAGTTGTTGTCCAATTTGTCCTGAGTACGCTGATACCCCATATGTTGGGGGAACCACTGTTTGGGCGCAGGCAGGGCGCAGAAGGAAGCAGTGACGTTTTGAATGCAGACTTTGATGGAATGGTCTGGGGCGTCATGTTCCGTTAGCAGAGCCCTCATGTGCCTAAACAGTGGAAACCCCCACAAGTGACCCATTTTGGAAACTAGACCCCCTAAGGAACTTACTAGGTGTGTGGTGAGCATTTTGAACCCCCAAGTGTTTCACTAAAGTTTATAATGCCTGGCGTGAATAAAAAAAAAAAATTCCACAATATGATGTTTTAGTCCCCAATTTTTTTTTCCCAAGGTAACAGGAGAAATTGGACCACAAAAGTTGTTGTCCAATTTGTCCTGAGTACGCTGATACCCATATGTGGGGGGAACCACTGTTTGGGCGCATGGCAGGGCGAAAGGAAGAGTGACGTTTGGAATCAACTTGTGGAATGGTCGGGCGCATGTTCCGTTAGAGAGCCCCTATGTGCCTAAACAGTGAAACCCCCACAAGTGACCCCATTTTGGAAACTAGACCCCCTAAGAACTTATCTAGTGTGTGGTGAGCATTTGAACCCCAATGTTCACTAAAGTTTATAATGCCTGGCGTGAATAAAAAAAAAAAATTTCCACAAATATGATGTTTAGTCCCCAATTTTTATTTCCCAAGGGTAACAGGAGAAATTGGACCACAAAAGTTGTTGTCCAATTGTCCTGAGTACGCTGATACCCCATATGTTGGGGGAACCACTGTTTGGGCGCATGGCAGGGCGCAGAAGGAAGCAGTGACTTTTGAATGCAGACTTTGTGGAATGGTTGCGGGCGTCATGTTCCGTTAGCAGAGCCCCTCATGTGCCTAAACAGTGGAAACCCCACAAGTGACCCCATTTTGGAAACTAGACCCCCTAAGGAACTTACTAGTGTGTGGTGAGCATTTTGAACCCCAAGTGTTTCACTAAAGTTTATAATGCCGTGAAAAAAAAAAATCATTTTCCCTGAAAGAAGGAGCGCCATTGACTTTCCAACCAAAATTGGCTGAATGAGAAAGGACGCCATGTTGCGTTTGAGAGCCACTGATGTGCCTAAACAGTGGAAACCCCCCACATGTGACCCCATTTGGAAACTAGACCCCTAAGAACTTATCTAGATGGTGTGAGCACTTTGAACCCCCAATGTTCACGCAAGTTTATAATGTAGAGCCGTGAAGAAAAAAAATCATATTTTTTCCACAACATGATGTTTTAGTCCCCAATTTGTTATTTTCCCAGGGTAAGAGGAGAAATTGGACCACAAAAGTTGTTGTCCAACTTGTCCTGAGTCGCTGATACCCCATATGTGGGGGGAACCACTGTTGGGCGCACGGCAGGCGAATGGAAGGAGCGCCATTTGACTTTTCCAAACCAAAATTGGCTGGAATTGAGAAAGGACGCCATGTTGCGTTTGGAGAGCCACTGATGTGCCTAAACAGTGGAAACCCCCCACATGTGACCCCATTTTGGAAACTAGACCCCCTAAGGAACTTATCTAGATGTGTGGTGAGCACTTTGAACCCCCAAATGCTTCACGCAAGTTTATAATGTAGAGCCGTGAAGAAAAAAAATCATATTTTTTCCACAACCATGATGTTTTAGTCCCCAATTTGTTATTTTCCCAAGGGTAAGAGGAGAAATTGGACCACAAAAGTTGTTGTCCAACTTGTCCTGAGTACGCTGATACCCCATATGTGGGGGGGAACCACTGTTTGGGCGCACGGCAGGGCTCGAAATGGAAGGAGCGCCATTTGACTTTTCCAAACCAAAATTGGCTGGAATTGAGAAAGGACGCCATGTTGCGTTTGGAGAGCCACTGATGTGCCTAAACAGTGGAAACCCCCCACATGTGACCCCATTTGGAAACTAGACCCCCTAAGGAACTTATCTAGATGTGTGTGAGCACTTTGAACCCCCAAGTGTCTTCACGCAAGTTTATAATGTAGAGCCGTGAAGAAAAAAAATCATATTTTTTCCACAACCATGATGTTTTAGTCCCCAATTTGTTATTTTCCCAAGGGTAAGAGGAGAAATTGGACCACAAAAGTTGTTGTCCAACTTGTCCTGAGTACGCGATACCCATATGTGGGGGGAACCACTGTTGGGCGCACGGCAGGCTCGAAATGGAAGGAGCGCCATTTGACTTTTCCAAACCAAAATTGGCTGGAATTGAGAAAGGACGCCATGTTGCGTTGGAGAGCCACTGATGTGCCTAAACAGTGGAAACCCCCCACATGTGACCCCATTTTGGAAACTAGACCCCCTAAGGAACTTATCTAGATGTGTGGTGAGCACTTTGAAACCCCCAAATGCTTCACGCAAGTTATAATGTAGAGCCGTGAAGAAAAAAAACATATTTTTTTCCACAACCATGATGTTTTAGTCCCCAATTTGTTATTTTCCCAAGGGTAAGAGGAGAAATTGGACCACAAAAGTTGTTGTCCAACTTGTCCTGAGTACGCTGATACCCCATATGTGGGGGGAACCACTGTTTGGGCGCACGGCAGGGCTCGAAAGGAAGGAGCCATTTGACTTTCCAAACCAAAATTGGCTGGAATTGAGAAGGACGCCATGTTGCGTTTGGAGAGCCCTGATGTGCCTAAACAGTGGAAACCCCCACAAGTGACCCCATTTTGGAAACTAGACCCCCTAAGGAACTTATCTAGTGTGTGGTGAGCATTTGAACCCCCAAGTGTTCACGCTAAGTTTATAATTGCCGCGTGAAAAAAAAAAAATAATTTTTCCACAACATGATGTTTTAGTCCCCAATTTTTTATTTTCCCAAGGTAACAGGAGAAATTGGACCACAAAAGTTGTTGTCCAACTTGTCCTGAGTACGCTGATACCCCATATGTTGGGGGGAACCACTGTTTGGGCGCATGGCAGGGCCGAAAGGAAAGTGAGCATTTGAATCCAACTTGGATGGAATTGGGGCGTCATGTTGCGTTGGAGAGCCACTGATGTGCCTAAACAGTGGAAACCCCCACAAGTGACCCCATTTTGGAAACTAGACCCCCTAAGGAACTTACTAGTGTGTGGTGAGCACTTTTGAACCCCAAGTGTCTTCACGCAAGTTTATAATGTAGAGCGTGAAAAAAAAAAATCATATTTTTTCACAACCAATGATGTTTTAGTCCCCAATTTGTTATTTTCCCAAGGGTAAGAGGAGAAATTGGACCACAAAAGTTGTTGTCCAATTTGTCCTGAGTACGCTGATACCCCATATGTTGGGGGAACCACTGTTTGGGCGCATGGCAGGGCGCAGAAGGGAAGCAGTGACGTTTTGGAATGCAGACTTTGATGGAATGGTCTGCGGGCGTCATGTTCCGTTAGCAGAGCCCCTCATGTGCCTAAACAGTGGAAACCCCCACAAGTGACCCCATTTTGGAAACTAGACCCCCTAAGGAACTTACCTAGGTGTGTGGTGAGCATTTTGAACCCCAAGTGTTTCACTAAAGTTTATAATGCCCAGGTGTAAAAATAAAAAATCCTACTTTTATCCTCACAAAAATGATGTTTTAGTCCCCAATTTTTTATTTTCCCAAGGGTAAGGGAGAAATTGGACACCAAAAATTGTTGTCCAATTTGTCCTGAGTACACTGGTGCCCCATATGTGGGAAAAAACTGTTTGGGCACAAGTCGGGGCTCAGAAGGGAAGTCGTGACGTTTTGGAATGCAGACTGATGGAATGGTCTGCGGGCGTCATGTTCCGTTTGCAGAGCTCCTGATGTGCCTAAACAGTAAAAAAAAACACAAGTGACATAATTTTGGAAAGTAGACTCCCAAGGAACTTTTCTAAATGTGCCCCCCTTCTGGAACTAATCTTTCCTGTAAAGTAAATTAGTAGTGCATTGAGGTGTGGTACAATTTGAAACAATCCTTCATACACAGGCCAGGTTTTTCGGGGCAGGTGTCGCATTGGTAAGTGGTGTCCTTGCGTATTCCCCTTTTGTAACACACTCGGCACCTTTTTTGCGGCTTACCTTTGCTTCCAGTTGGCGGGACCACCCCCGGGAAATGCTGACCTGGTATGATACGAGCACCTTCAGTTCCAGAAGTACTGGGGCCCGCTCTTTCCTGATCGCCAAACATCAGGGCCTTAACCACTACCTCCTGAAACTGAAGGTACGTCGTATCGCTGTTGCGTGCACATCGTGACAGCAGGAAAGCGTTGAGCATTGCCATTTGGACGATGTGCACGGACAGCTTCTTGTAACCACACCTTGGCCTTTCTCAAAGCACTGTACGGTTGGAGGAGTTGATCAGAGAGATCAACACCCCCCATGTATTTATTGTACCCCAGTACACAGTCCGGTTTGCGGACCTGTGTAGAGGTACCCCGTACAGTGCTGAGGGCGCTGCCATCACCATGTATGGTGGTCAAGAGAAGGACATCCCTCTTGTCCTTGTACTTGACCACCAACAGGTGGTCGCTACATTGGGCTCTGCTCTCACCCTTTCTGAGCATCTGCCCAAGTAGCGTCTTCGGGAGGCCTCTCTGATTTTTGCGGACGGTACCGCAAGCTGCGGTACCTCGCGCAGAGAGGGATTTGTAGAGTGGGACGCTGGAATAAAAGTTATCGGTGTAAAGGTGATAACCTTTATCCAGCAGTGGGTGCACCAAATCCCACACAATTTTCCCACTCACTCCCAGGACGGGGGGACACTCAGGGGGTTCAATCCTGGTGTCCTTTCCTTCGTAAACTCTAAAGCTGTGCGTGTACCCTGAGGTACTCTCACACAGCTTGTAGAGTTTAATTCCGTACCTTGCCCTCTTGCTGGGCAGGTACTGGCGGAATCTGAGCCGTCCCTTAAAATGAACCAAGGACTCATCCACGCAGATGTCCCTTTGGGGCACGTACACTTCAGCAAACTTTTGCTGAAGTGTTCGATGACCGGCCGAACTTTGAACAGACGGTCAAAGTTGGGGTCATTTTGTGGGGGACACTGTGCATTATCATTATAATGCAGGAATTTGTGGATGGCCTCAAAACGCGTCCGGGCCATGACCATTCGGAACAGTGGAGTGTTGTATATAAATATCAACACTCCAATATTGCCGAAGTTCTGGCTTCTTCAGGATCCCCATATGGAGGACCAGGCCCCAAAACTGCATCATTTCACCTGCGTCTACAGGAGACCAGTTGGAAAATGATGACACGGGTTTTGCGCCAAAAATTGCCGAGCGTACAAATTAGTTTGCTCCACCACGAGGTTAATAAAATCCTCAGAGAAAAAGACTTTGAAAAAGTCTATTTCTCTGAGGCCCGTGGTGTCAAACTTGATTCCTGATTCTGCCACAAAATCAGGAATCAGTGGCTCGTAATTTTCGGGGGGCGGGGTCCATATGGGGTCCGAAGATGGGTGCGCTGGTTCATTTTCAGGGGTGGGCGCTGCCTCATCTTCTGTCCTGGGGCGTCTGCGTGGCGGTTCCGCAGGACCCGAGAGGAGTGAAGATGAGGAAAAGGGATGCAAACTGAAAAGTAAGAAATGTGGGATCCTCTCCTCGCTATCAGTCGGAGGCAGGAAACGTATGCTCTTCATGAATAGCGCTTGAAGACTGACGAGCGGACATTTTTTGTGAATGTGGCTTCTGTGTGAACTTATTATACGTGTGTGGGGGGGAAGTGGTTGGTGCAAACTATGCTGAAAGGAAAAGCTAAAAGAAAAGAAAGAAATAGGGAAAAAAGCCTGTGAAAAAAAGTCTAAACCAGCAGCACGAGCTCTGATAATGACCGGGTCACTATCAAAGTTCGCGCTGCCGATGTGCGCACTGGAGTGGCAAAGGAAGTGAAAAAAAAAAAAAAACGGCAGGAACGATCTGAAAGTGACGGTCACTATCAAGTCCGCGCTGCCGATGTGACAGGAGTGGCGGAAAGGGATGAAAAAAAAAAAAACGGCAGGAACGAGCTCTGTAAGTGACGGTTCACTTATCAAAGTTCGCGCTGCGGAGTGCGCACGGAGTGGCGGAAAGAAGTGAAAAAAAAAAAAAAAAACGCAGGAACGACTCTGATAATGACGGGCACTTACAAGTCCCGCTGTAATCGCACAAGCGAAAGTGCTGAAAAGCAGGCAACGAGCTCTGATAAGTGACGTTGTCACTTATCAAAGTTCCGCGGCTGCGGATGTGCGCACAGGAGTGGCGAAAGGGAAGTGAAAAAAAAAAAAAAACGGCAGGAACGAGCTCTGATAAGTGACCGGTGTCACTTATCAAAGTTCCGCGGCTGCCGGATGTGCGCACAGGAGTGGCGGAAAGTGGGGTGAAAAAAAAAAACTGCAGGAACGAGCTCTGATAAGTGACTGGTGTCACTTATCAAAGTTCCGCGGCTGCTGGATGTGCGCACAGGAGTGGCGGAAAGGGGAGTGAAAAAAAAAAAAAACTGCAGGAACGAGCTCTGATAAGTGACTGGTGTCACTTATCAAAGTTCCGCGGCTGCTGAAGTGCGCACAGGAGTGGCGGAAAGGGGAGTGAAAAAAAAAAACGGCAGGAACGAGCTCTGATAAGTGACCGGTGTCACTTATCAAAGTTCCGCGGCTGCTAGATGTGCGCACGGAGTGGCGGAAAGTGGGGTGAAAAAAAAAAAACTGCAGGAACGAGCTCTGATAAGTGACTGGTGTCACTTATCAAAGTTCCGCGGCTGCTGGAAGTGCGCACAGGAGTGGCGGCAAGGGGAGTGAAAAAAAAAAAAAAACGGCAGGAACGAGCTCTGATAAGTGACCGGTGTCACTTATCAAGGTTCCGCGGCTGCTAGATTGTGCGCACGGGAGTGGCGGAAAGTGGGGTGAAAAAAAAAAAACTGCAGGAACGAGCTCTGATAAGTGACTGGTGTCACTTATCAAAGTTCCGCGGCTGCTAGATGTGCGCACGGGAGTGGCGGAAAGTGGGGTGAAAAAAAAAAACTGCAGGAACGAGCTCTGATAAGTGACTGGTGTCACTTATCAAAGTTCCGCGGCTGCTGGAAGTGCGCACAGGAGTGGCGGAAAGGGGAGTGAAAAAAAAAAAAAAACTGCAGGAACGAGCTCTGATAAGTGACTGGTGTCACTTATCAAAGTTCCGCGGCTCCTGGAAGTGCGCACGGAGGGGGGTGCAAAAGAAAAACGAGCACAAGTGTTGATCGGTGAACTGCGTCACCAATCAACGCTCGGCGGCTGCTAAATGTGTGCAAAGGGGGGGTAAAAAGAGGGGGAAAGGGAAGGGGGGAGGGGGTGGATCGGGCAGGGATCGGGGCTCAAAAACTCACGTTTGTAGTCTCTCTTCTTTCTTCTCTCTTCTTTCTTCTCTCTTCTTTCTTCTCTCTTCTTTCTTCTCTCTTCTTTCTTCTCTCTTCTTTCTTCAGCAGGAGTTGTGGTGTCACAGGCTACTGTGGCACCACAAGGCCCAGCACAGGAGGAGATCTGGCGTGTGACCACACTGCAGGAATCCTCAGCAAGTGTGAGGACCCCTGCAGTGCGGTCACACAGATCACAGACAGTTTGCAGACAGGTCACAGAGCGGTCACATCGCTGCTGTGACCTGTCATTGGTGGGATCGATGATCACATCGATCCCACCAATCAGAGGAGACCCTTGTTTTGTCGGTTGCTAGGCACCGGCCTAGTAATCGGAGCTCACTGCTCCGATTCCTAGGCAGGTCACCGGCAGGTCAGGAAGCAGGGCACAGAGCGGTCACACCGCTGCTGTGCCCTGTGATTGGCGCGATCGTCGATGACATCGATCGCGCCAATCAGCAGCTGCAGGCCCTACTGGGCCTGTCCTAGGCTCCGGCCTAGGATCGGTGCTATTACTGCACCGATCCAGGCAGGTACAGGCAGGGCACAGCGCGGATACACCGCGGCTGTGCCCTGCGATTGGCGCGATCGATGTGATCGGCGATCGCGCCAATCCAGGGGGGGTCTGCTCCTTTCTATGCCCAGGCCTAGGATCGAGTACATCGGTACTCGATTCTAGCCTGGGATCTCACTGTTTCAGCCCATCGGATTGGCTGAAACAGTGAGAAGGGCTGCGATTGGCTGTTCAGAATTGAACAGCCAATCACAGCGATCGGGAGTGAGGGTGGGCGGTGACAGACCCCGGGATGCCGGCGCCATCTCTCCTGAGGTAAGATGGTGTCGGAATTTTAATGCGATCATTGCGACTTAAGTCGCAATGTCGCATTAAAGGGCTGGACGTACTATCCCGTCCCCGGTCATACGGGCCCAGGTACCATGGACGGGATAGTATGTCCGATGGCAGTAAGGGGTTAAACCTGCTGACAAGGGAGGTGCAATAGTCATGATGAACACATCAGACTATATGAAGGAAGCAAACAGACAACTTATGGACACACGCTACTACAGAAAACTGGAGTTGGACCCTACACAGGACTATTACAAGGAACTAAGCAAGTTGGTATCTTGTCTGCCTGACAAATCCATAAGAGCCGATGACCTGATACCAGAGAGTCCAAGAATAGGGACATTCCACATGCTTCCCAAAATCCACAAATCTGGAAATCCAGGGAGGCCGATTATTTCATGTGTGGACACCCTTACTGAGCAGGTATCTGGATGGGTAGAGGGTATTCTTAAACCACTGGTAAAGGATACACCCAGCTACATTCAGGACACAACTGACCTACTGAATAAACTAGCAGCAATAGGTCCTCTTCCAGAAGGAACCATCCTGGCCACCATGGATGTGGAATCTTTGTACTCTAATATCCCACACAAGGATGGATTAAATGCCTGCAAAGTCTTCATGGAAACCATCGAGAATGATGCTGATTCTGTGGTGAAACTCACAAAATTCATCCTCACCCACAATTACCGTATATACTCGTGTATAAGCCGAGATTTTCAGCACCTTTTTTCGTGCTGAAAATGCCCCCTCGGCTTATACACGAGTCATAGGGCAGAAACCAGCGGGGGAGGGGGTGCCGTTGCAGGAGCCGGTGGCTGGGATCATACTCACCCCTCCCCGTGCCATCGCTGAGGGTCCCTGCAATCCTGCGTTCTCCCCGGCTTCCTGCAGCTCTCCAGCACTGAGCGGTGATGTAATACCGCTCATTAAGGTCATGTAATATGGACACGACACCACTCCCATGGGCATGGCCTCCATATTCATAGCCTTAATGAGCGGTATTACATCACCGCTCAGTGCTGGAGAGCTGCAGGAAGCCGGGGAGAACGCAGGATTGCAGGGACGCTCAGCGATGGCACGGGGAGTGGTGAGTATAATGGAGGAGAGGACAAGGAGCACGGAGCTGGACGGGGGATAGAACGGTGGACGGGGAAAGCATGGAGGACGGGGGGGAGAACGGAGGACGGAGGAAGCATGTAGCAGGACGGGGGAGAACGGAGGACGGGGTAGCATGGAGGAGGACGGGGGGAGGACGGGGGAAGCATGGAGGAGGACGGGGGGGAGAACGGGGGAAGCATGGAGGATGGGGGGAGAACGGTGGACGGGGAAGCATGGAGGAGGACAGGGGGAGAACAGAGGACGGGGGAAGCATGGAGCAGGACGGGGGGGAGAATGGAGGATGGGGGAAGCATGGAGCAGGACGGGGGGAGGACGGGGGAAGCATGGAGGAGGACGGGGGGGAGAACGGAGGATGGGGAAGCATGGAGGAGGACAATGAGCATGGAGCAGGACGGGGGGGAGGATGGAGGGCACAAAGGAGCACGGAGCAGGACGGGGGGCACAGGAGGACGGAGAAGGAATGGGGGAGCACAGCAGAGGATGGAGCAGGAGGGGGGGAGTACAGAGGAGAATGGGGGAGCACAGAGCTGGATGGGGGAGCAAGGAGCAGGACGGGGGCAGCACAGAGCAGGAGGGCAGTTTATACACCTGGCTTATACACGAGTCAATACGTTTTCCCAGTTTTTTGTGGCAAAATTAGGGGGGTCGGCTTATACACGGTCAGCTTATACACGAGTATATACGGTACTTTGAATTTGACAAAAAGATCTATCTACAGGAGACTGGCACAGCGATGGGAAGTAAAATGGCTCCACAGTATGCAAATCTTTTCATGGCCAAGCTTGAAAGCGACTTTTTGTCCTCGTATCCCATCAGGCCTCGGGCCTACTACCGCTACATTGATGACATTTTAATCATCTGGACAGAGTCTGAGCAACAGCTAAAGATGTTCCACGAACAGTTCAACCAATTTCATCCCACCATCAACTTAACACTCAACTACTCCAGCACTGAAATTAACTTTTTGGACACCATCATTAAGCTAAAGAACAATGAAATAGAGACATCCCTGTATCAGAAGCCAATCGACCGTCCAACATACCTTAAATGGGACAGTTTCCATCCAAAACACATAAAAAACTATTATCTACAGCCAAGTCATCAGATACAACCGTATATGTTCCAACCCCATGGACAGAGATGAACACCTTGGTCGCCTCAGAAAGACCTTTTTAAATCAGGGCTACCATCCAAGAACAATTGAAAACCAAATTACAAGAGCTACCAGAATATCAAGGGATCACCTGCTACATTACAAAGCTAAAGAAGAAAATAACCGGGTGCCTCTAGTGGTCACCTACAATCCAAATCTGGAGGTGCTAAGAGGAGGTGCACGAAAATTACAACCTATACTTCAAAAAGATGCCCGATTACAATCCATATTTCCAGAACCCCCACTACTGTTTTAGGTAGCCCCCAAATCTAAGAAGCATCATTGTCAGAAGCTCCCTGTCCCCTCCAACAGCTGCAGGAACCTTTCCTTGCAACAAGAAAAAATGTAAAACCTGCCCATTTATAATGACCACGGACAAGATAAAGATCCCCAACTCACATCAGGACTACAAGATCCCAGGTACTTTCAGCTGCATCACATCTAATGTGGTGTACCTAATTATATGTACTAAATGTCCAACTAGGGGTCTGTATGTGGGAGAGACCGGGCAAAAACTGAGAACAAGGATGAATTCTCATTGCCACACAATAAGAGAAAAGAGAATGGATCTACCTGTGGCCAAACATTTTTGTATCCCCGGTCATAGCATGATAGACATTAAATTACTTGTATTAAAAGGTAATTTCACATCTCAGAGACACAGGAGAGTTTGTGAATACAAACTGATGACGACCTTTGACACTCTCAATGCTGGAATGAACAAGTCGCATGGATTTATGGCCTTTTACATCAATTAAGGAATTTGCTCCTAAAGACCCTGTGGGAGCATCACAAACCATTACCAAACCCCAATCAGAGGGCAATAAAACTTTCACACTCCTTATCTATGAACTGGTCCAATATTTATGTTCATCTCTATCTCCCATAATGACAGTTCTGCTTTACGTCACTTGTCTTATCTATTGCATTATTTCTGTGCTGTGTTGTGTATAAATATGTGATTCTTCAGATGTTGTATTAGTCTTTGCCTGATGAAGATACCTGAGTAGTCTCGAAAGCTTGCAATTTGTTACCATCTTTTCAGTTAGCCATTAAAAGGTATCAACCACTGAGGACTCGCAATTCTAAATATTTTTTTATCTACTGGCTAACACGGTACAAAGATATACATCTTTCCTGTATCAAAATGGAGGATACCAGAATGTACCGCATCTTTATGGAACTAAAACCACTTCTGAAGAAACGTGCACAAATGGACAGCGACATTTTTTTCTTATCTAAATGCAAAAAGGAGAATTTAATTCCCAAAGGACTCTGGATTACAAACCCAATTCTTCACACCTACAATACCCATTCTGCACAAAACCTTTGTTACAGGACGTCTGAGAGACTAAGGAACCATCTTTTGCATGTCTACTACAGCATAAGGAGTAACGTCCAAGGCAATTTGAAACTCTGAGGAAAACACTTACAGAAAGCACAGAGCAAAAATTACAACATTATTACAACAAACTACGGACGTTTTTGATTCATAACAAGGAAAAGAAACTACACAGATTGCGCCTCAATTCAGGACTCTATACAAACAGATACAAAACAAAACCAAGACCTGACAACCTGGACAACCACTCCATTCCAGACACAAAAGCATCTAACTGTGTCATCAATCTCTCAGATTATAAACCCAACAACGTGGAGCTGGCCGTGCTTTCTAGAGGACTCTCATTTTGTCCCACTAAGGCCCTAGATAAAACTGAACTCTGCAGTGATATGGAACATTTTTTCAGGAGACTGCGCCTGAGGGAATACTTCAATGATACAGAAGATTCAGAAAACACTCGGACTGAAGAAAAAGGGATCTCAACAACCAAGAAGAGGTCAGACTGGACACCTCCACCTGGACGCAACCCTCATTTGGATAAATATATAGACTCATTCAGATATTTGATAAAATCCACCATCATAGACACCAACAGGAGACAAGCATCCAACATCAGTGCCCAGGAGAGAAAGGCTATACAGTCTCTGAAAACCAATAAAGAAATCATCATTAAACCTGCTGACAGGGGAGGTGCAATAGTCATGATGAACACATCAGACTATATGAAGGAAGCAAACAGACAACTTATGGACACACGCTACTACAGAAAACTGGAGTCGGACCCTACACAGGACTATTACAAGGAACTAAGCAAGTTGGTATCTTGTCTGCCTGACAAATCCATAAGAGCCGATGACCTGATACCAGAGAGTCCAAGAATAGGGACAATCTACATGCTTCCCAAAATCCACAAATCTGGAAATCCAGGGAGGCCGATTATTTCATGTGTGGACACCCTTACTGAGCAGGTATCTGGATGGGTAGAGGGTATTCTTAAACCCCTGATAAAGGATACACCCAGCTACATTCAGGACACAACTGACCTACTGAATAAACTAGCAGCAATAGGTCCTCTTCCAGAAGGAACCATCCTGGCCACCATGGATGTGGAATCTTTGTACTCTAATATCCCATACCAGGATGGATTAAATGCCTGCAAAGTCTTCATGGAAAACACCGAGAATGATGCGGATTCTGTGGTGAAACTCACAAAATTCATCCTCATCTACAATTACTTTGAATTTGACAAAAAGAGCTATCTATAGGAGACTGGCACAGCGATGGGAAGTAAAATGGCTCCACAGTATGCAAATCTTTTCATGGCCAAGCTTGAAAGCGACTTTTTGTCCTCGTATCCCATCAGGCCTTGTGCCTACTACCGCTACATTGATGACATTTTAATCATCTGGACAGAGTCTGAGCAACAGCTAAAGATGTTCCACGAACAGTTCAACCAATTTCATCCCACCATCAACTTAACACTCAACTACTCCAGCACTGAAATTAACTTTTTGGACACCATCATTAAGCTTAAGAACAATGAAATAGAGACATCCCTGTATCAGAAGCCAATCGACCATCCAACATACCTTAAAAGGGACAGTTTCCATCCAAAACACATAAAAAACTCTATTATCTACAGCCAAGCCATCAGATACAACCGTATATGTTCCAACCCCATGGACAGAGATGAACACCTTGGTCGCCTCAGAAAGACCTTTTTAAATCAGGGCTACCATCCAAGAACAATTGAAAACCAAATTACAAGAGCTACCAGAATATCAAGGGATCACCTGCTACATTACAAAGCTAAAGAAGAAAATAACCGGGTGCCTCTAGTGGTCACCTACAATCCAAATCTGGAGGTGCTAAGAGGAGGTGCACGAAAATTACAACCTATACTTCAAAAAGATGCCCGATTACAATCCATATTTCCAGAACCCCCACTACTGTTTTAGGTAGCCCCCAAATCTAAGAAGCATCATTGTCAGAAGCTCCCTGTCCCCTCCAACAGCTGCAGGAACCTTTCCTTGCAACAAGAAAAAATGTAAAACCTGCCCATTTATAATGACCACGGACAAGATAAAGATCCCCAACTCACATCAGGACTACAAGATCCCAGGTACTTTCAGCTGCATCACATCTAATGTGGTGTACCTAATTATATGTACTAAATGTCCAACTAGGGGTCTGTATGTGGGAGAGACCGGGCAAAAACTGAGAACAAGGATGAATTCTCATTGCCACACAATAAGAGAAAAGAGAATGGATCTACCTGTGGCCAAACATTTTTGTATCCCCGGTCATAGCATGATAGACATTAAATTACTTGTATTAAAAGGTAATTTCACATCTCAGAGACACAGGAGAGTTTGTGAATACAAACTGATGACGACCTTTGACACTCTCAATGCTGGAATGAACAAGTCGCATGGATTTATGGCCTTTTACATCAATTAAGGAATTTGCTCCTAAAGACCCTGTGGGAGCATCACAAACCATTACCAAACCCCAATCAGAGGGCAATAAAACTTTCACACTCCTTATCTATGAACTGGTCCAATATTTATGTTCATCTCTATCTCCCATAATGACAGTTCTGCTTTACGTCACTTGTCTTATCTATTGCATTATTTCTGTGCTGTGTTGTGTATAAATATGTGATTCTTCAGATGTTGTATTAGTCTTTGCCTGATGAAGAGACCTGAGTAGTCTCGAAAGCTTGCAATTTGTTACCATCTTTTCAGTTAGCCATTAAAAGGTATCAACCACTGAGGACTCTCAATTCTAAATATTTTTCTATCTACTAGCTAACACGGTACAAAGATATACATCTTTCCTGTATCAAAATGGATGATACCAGAATGTACCGCATCTTTATGGAACTAAAACCACTTCTGAAGAAACGTGCACAAATGGATAGCGACATTTTTTTCTTATCTAAATGCAAAAAGGAGAATTTAATTCCCAAAGGACTCTGGATTACAAACCCAATTCTTCACACCTACAATACCCATTCTGCACAAAACCTTTGTTACAGGACGTCTGAGAGACTAAGGAACCATCTTTTGCATGTCTGCTACAGCATAAGGAGTAACGTCCAAGGGCAATTTGAAACTCTGAGGAAAACACTTACAGAAAGCACAGAGCAAAAATTACAACAATACTACAACAAACTACGGACATTTTTGATTCATAACAAGGAAAAGAAACTACACAGATTGCGCCTCAATTCAGGACTCTATACAAACAGATACAAAACAAAACCAAGACCTGACAACCTGGACAACCACTCCATTCCAGACACAAAAGCATCTAACTGTGTCATCAATCTCTCAGATTATAAACCCAACAACGTGGAGCTGGCCGTGCTTTCTAGAGGACTCTCATTTTGTCCCACTAAGGCCCTAGATAAAACTGAACTCTGCAGTGATATGGAACATTTTTTCAGGAGACTGCGCCTGAGGGAATACTTCAATGATACAGAAGATTCAGAAAACACTCAGACTGAAGAAAAAGGGATCTCAACAACCAAGAAGAGGTCAGACTGGACACCTCCACCTGGACGCAACCCTCATTTGGATAAATATATAGACTCATTCAGATATTTGATAAAATCCACCATCATAGACACCAACAGGAGACAAGCATCCAACATCAGTGCCCAGGAGAGAAAGGCTATACAGTCTCTGAAAACCAATAAAGAAATCATCATTAAACCTGCTGACAGGGGAGGTGCAATAGTCATGATGAACACATCAGACTATATGAAGGAAGCAAACAGACAACTTATGGACACACGCTACTACAGAAAACTGGAGTCGGACCCTACACAGGACTATTACAAGGAACTAAGCAAGTTGATATCTTGTCTGCCTGACAAATCCATAAGAGCCGATGACCTGATACCAGAGAGTCCAAGAATAGGGACATTCTACATGCTTCCCAAAATCCACGAATCTGGAAATCCAGGGAGGCCGATTATTTCATGTGTGGACACCCTTACTGAGCAGGTATCTGGATGGGTAGAGGGTATTCTTAAACCCCTGATAAAGGATACACCCAGCTACATTCAGGACACAACTGACCTACTGAATAAACTAGCAGCAATAGGTCCTCTTCCAGAAGGAACCATCCTGGCCACCATGGATGTGGAATCTTTGTACTCTAATATCCCATACCAGGATGGATTAAATGCCTGCAAAGTCTTCATGGAAAACACCAAGAATGATGCAGATTCTGTGGTGAAACTCACAAAATTCATCCTCATCCACAATTACTTTGAATTTGACAAAAAGAGCTATCTATAGGAGACTGGCACAGCGATGGGAAGTAAAATGGCTCCACAGTATGCAAATCTTTTCATGGCCAAGCTTGAAAGCGACTTTTTGTCCTCGTATCCCATCAGGCCTCGGGCCTACTACCGCTACATTGATGACATTTTAATCATCTGGACAGAGTCTGAGCAACAGCTAAAGATGTTCCACGAACAGTTCAACCAATTTCATCCCACCATCAACTTAACACTCAACTACTCCAGCACTGAAATTAACTTTTTGGACACCATCATTAAGCTAAAGAACAATGAAATAGAGACATCCCTGTATCAGAAGCCAATCGACCATCCAACATACCTTAAATGGGACAGTTTCCATCCAAAACACATAAAAAACTCTATTATCTACAGCCAAGCCATCAGATACAACCGTATATGTTCCAACCCCATGGACAGAGATGAACACCTTGGTCGCCTCAGAAAGACCTTTTTAAATCAGGGCTACCATCCAAGAACAATTGAAAACCAAATTACAAGAGCTACCAGAATATCAAGGGATCACCTGCTACATTACAAAGCTAAAGAAGAAAATAACCGGGTGCCTCTAGTGGTCACCTACAATCCAAATCTGGAGGTGCTAAGAGGAGGTGCACGAAAATTACAACCTATACTTCAAAAATATGCCCGATTACAATCCATATTTCCAGACCCCCCACTACTGTGTTTTAGGCAGCCCACAAATCTAAGAAGCATCATTGTCAGAAGCTCCCTGTCCCCTCCAACAGCTGCAGGAACCTTTCCTTGCAACAAGAAAAAATGTAAAACCTGCCCATTTATAATGACCACGGACAAGATAAAGATCCCCAACTCACATCAGGACTACAAGATCCCAGGCACTTTCAGCTGCATCACATCTAATGTGGTGTACCTAATTATATGTACTAAATGTCCAACTGGGGGTCTGTATGTGGGAGAGACCAAGCAAAAACTGAGAACAAGGATGAATTCTCATCGCCACACAATAAGAGAAAAGAGAATGGATCTACCTGTGGCCAAACATTTTTGTATCCCCGGTCATAGCATGATGGACATGAAATTGCTTGTATTAAAAGGTAATTTCACATCTCAGAGACACAGGAGAGTTTGTGAATACAAACTGATGACGACCTTTGACACTCTCAATGCTGGAATGAACATATCGCATGGATTTATGGCCTTTTACATCAATTAAGGAATTTGCTCTTAAAGACCCTATGGGAGCATCACAAAACATTACCTGACCCCAATCAGAGGGCAATAAAACTTTCACACTTAATATCTATGAACTGGTCCAATATTTATGTTCATCTCTATCTCCCATAATGACAGTTCTGCTTTACGACACTTGTCTTATCTATTGCATTATTTCTGTGCTGTGTTGTGTATAAATGTGATTCTTCAGATGTTGTATTAGTCTTTGCCTGATGAAGAGACCTGAGTAGTCTCGAAAGCTTGCAATTCGTTACCATCTTTTCAGTTAGCCATTAAAAGGTATCAACCACTGAGGACTCTCAATTCTAAATATTTTTCTATCTACTGGCTAACACGGTACAAAGATATACATCTTTCCTGTATTATTATTCCCTTCCTAGCGTCCTTCCTGCCCCGGTCCACTGCTCTCATAGGAAGCTACCCACTGGGCTTCGCTGTAATTCCAGATCCCTGTATAGGGTTAAAGGGTCTCGGGTTTCTCGGGGTGCTGTCTTTCCTGCAGTTCAGACCTGCAGTGGGCGGACGTCACAATTTTATAAGTGGTCATAAACTTGTAAATAACTCATGAAAGAATAAAGTTACGTTAACACCAAGCACACCATTGTTTTTCTTGTGAAATTCTCAATAAGTTTGTGTCACATGACCCTCTTCCCATTGAAAAAAATAAAGTTGGATCCAAAATGACTGACTTCAATATGGCCACCATGGTCATCACCCATCTTCAAAAGTTTTCCCCTCCCATATACTAATGTGCCACAAACAGGAAGTTGATATCACCAACCATTCCCATTTTATTTAGGTGTGTCCATATAAATGGCCCACCCTGTACAGCAAAAGAACTATTTACTTGCTGCATAATGTTGCAAAAAAGTTATTACAGGTTGGTTTTTGAGGTCAAGTTTCCCAATGATGGTAATCCATGCAATCAGGAGGTGTCTGAAGAAGTGTGGCATACTAATATCCAAATTAATTAATAGGTGCATACAGCTGCATGCAAAGGTTCAGGCACCCCTAGTGAAAATTACTGTTATTGTGAACAGTTAAGCAAGTTGAAGATGAAATGATCTCTAAAAGGCCTGAAGTTAGATTACACATTTCCTTTGTATTTTAAGAAAAAAAATGTATTGTCACGTTTTTCATTTTAAAAATTCCAATTCCGATGCAAAGGTTTTGGCACCCTGCATAGTTAGTACATAGTAGCACCCTTTTTGAAAGTATACCAGGTTTTTTTTAGACAGCTATGAGTCTTTTAATTCTTGTTTGAGGAATTTTCATCCATTCTTCCTTGAAAAATTCTTCCAGTTCTATGAGATTGCTGGGTCTCTTTGCAGGCACTGCTATTTTGAGGTATAGCCACAGATTTTCAATGATATTCAGATCAGGCTGTGAGGGCCATTGTAAAACCTTCAGCTTGCGCCTATTGAGTTAGTCTATTGTGGATTTTGACGTGTGTTTAGAATCATTATCCATTTGTAGAAGCCATCCTCTTTTTTCCACTTCAGCTTTTTTACAAATGGCACTACGCTTGCATTAAGAATTTGTTGAAATTTCATTTAATCCATTCTTCCTCTACCTGAAAAATGTTCCCAGTGCAATTGGCTGCAACATAACCCCAAAGCATGATTGAGCCACCCACATGCTTAATGGTTTGTTTCCAGAAATTCTGTGCCCTTTAATCTCCACATATACCTTTGATCATTGTGGCAAACAGTTCTATTTTAACCTCATCGGTCCACAGGACTTGTTTCCAAAAGGTATCAGGCTTGTTTAGATGTTCTTATGCATACTTCTGATGCTGAATTTGATGGTGAGGACACAGGAGAGGTTTTCTTCTGATGATGCTTTCATGAAGGCCATATTTATGCAGGTGTCTCTGAACAGTAGAAAAATGTAACACAATTTCAGAGTCTGCTCAGTCTTTCTGAAGGTCTTTTGCGGTCAAGCAGAGGTTCTGATTTGTCGCTGTAAAATCCTATGAGCAGTTCTCACTGAAATCTTTCTTGATCTTTCAGACTTATTTTGACCTCTACTGTTTCTGTTAACTGCCATTTCTTAATTACATTTCATACTGAGGAAAGAGCAACCCGAAAATGCTTTGCTATCTTATTATAGCCTTCTCCTGTTTTGTGAACCTCCACTATTTTCATTTTCCGAGTGCTGGCCAACCGCTTAGCAGAAACCATGGCTGCTGTTTGTTGGCACAAGGTTAGAGGGGTCTGGGTTTTTATAAAGCTGGAAAATTTGCATCACCTGGCCTTCCCTAACAATGATAGTGATAAGTCATCATAACTCTAACAGGCTAATTAAGGTTTGAAACCTTGGTCAAAGTTATCTGTGCACACAAATCTTCAAGCTGCTCAAACTTTTGCATCTGTCCAATTTCCTTTTTGTTATGTAAAAAATGATAATATACTGTATATTTTTTTTGCTTAAAATACAAAGGAAATGTGTCATTTTTAACTTTAGACCTTTTAGAGATCAAAAAACAGCAAAAAGGCAGAGATGTTCACCTGCCAAGGCCTTCAAACAAATGCACTATCAGGATGCAGTGGACCCACATAGTTAAGATGACGGCAACACAGGTGCAAAAATACCGATGAGACAGCCGCTCACAACCTACCAATCCATGGAGGGGCGGCTGCTTGGTATATTGATGCACAATGAAGTCTTGTATGCAGCACTGTTCACATTATGGAAATGCACAGCATCCAGTTAAACAGCCTAGTATTTACACCCTTCTATTAGATCAGGTGGGCTGCCTGGCGCTATTAAGATGCATCCCATGTGAACAGACACCACAGTTTACAAGACCAAAAGGGCCCTACCTGCACCCTGAAAAATAAAGTGCAAAAAACACATTAAAAAATGTGAGGTATTAGTTGATATTTTGGCCAAAATACATAAGCTTGTAATCCACTTCACGGATCCTCACTCTTACAAGTCACTACACTAACCAGCAATAGCACAAAAAGAGGACTTAAAAATCCTCCAAAAATTCAAAAAACAGCAAAAAGGCAGAGATGCTCACCTGCCAATGCCTTCAAACAAATGCACTATCAGGATGCAGTTGACCCACATAGTTAAGATGACGGCAACACAGGTGCAAAAATACCGATGAGACAGCCGCTCACAACCTACCAATCCACGGCCAAAATATCAACTAATACCTCACATTTTTTAATGTGTTTTTTGCACTTTATTTTTCAGGGTGCAGGTAGGGCCCTTTTGGTCTTGTAAACTGTGGTGTCTGTTCACATGGGATGCATCTTAATAGCGCCAGGCAGCCCGCCTGATCTAATAGAAGGGTGTAAATACTAGACTGTTTAACTGGATGCTGTGCATTTCCATAATGTGAACAGTGCTGCATACAAGTCTTCATTGTGCATCAATGTACCAAGCAGCCGCCCCCTCCATGTATTGGTAGGTTGTGAGCGGTTGCCTCATCGATATTTTTGTACCTGTGTTGCCGTCATCTTAACTATGTGGGTCAACTGCATCCTGGCAGGTGAGCATCTCTGCCTTTTTGCTGTTTTTTGAACTTTTGGAGGATTTTTAAGTCCTCTTTTTGTGCTATTGCTGGTTAGTGTAGTGACCTTTTAGAGATCATTTAATCTTTAACTTGATTAACTTTTCACAATTAGAGTCATTTTCACCATGGTGCTCAAACATTTAAATGCCACTGCATATGTGTAAAATGGGATGATGGCAACTGTTTAGTCACAGCTAGGGCTTGTTTATATTTAACATGAATTTTTAATTTCTACACAAGCAAGGATGCAAACAAAAAGAATGCACTGCAAAATGCATTTAAGACCTAGAGATAAGAATCTCCCTTTCCTTCCAGCAGATGTCATCAAAAACCTTTCTTTAACAAATCAGTATTTTCAGCTAGAAAAATGATGCTGTGTTCTATATATATGTGTGTGTATATATATATATATATATATATATATATATATATATATATACATATATATAAATGTATGCCGATTACAGTGTCTTTTTATTTGTTTATTACCATAAGTGGATGAGTAGGCGAAGCGTAGTTGAATGGCCACAATGGTCGCCAGATCTTACCCAGATGAACCTTTTCTTTTGCGGTATTATCATACATTAGATATATTCAAGAAAATCATGCTCAGCTAATAACATGATTGTAATTGAACTATTAATTAAACTGTATACCCACTTTTATACACCAAGCCGCAATTTTATTTTCATAAAATGACAAAACATCTAAGGAAATGACTGGATTTATAGTATATAAAGTATATAAAAGCGGCACTCATCACACTGTAACCCCATAAGTACAGTCAGTTTGGGCCATAGCCGAACATGGCTGAATATGATGCTTGGCTCTCTATGTAAGTCCCATTGTCAGTGAGTGGAGCAATTTAACATTTATAGAGGGGACTAGGCACGGTTTCTCATGTACGGTGGGGGTCCAAACTACTGGACTCCAAATGGCCATATATTTATCATTCGTCCACAGGTAGTTAGTGGAAATCACACCTTTCAAGTTTACTTAATATTCTCTATTGGTATGCTGTAGAATATTAAAGATTACCTTCACCTTGGTCTCCTTCTGTTCTACTGATTTCTCCCATATTTGCTGATCATATGCTCCAATCTGCAGAAAAGATTACCAGTAGTGCACGGTCAGAGGTGTTTACAGCGGTATTTTCAGTATCCAGATCTATATGTCTATATTATTACTGACTGCAAAGACATGTGTGTAGTCTTAAGCCCCCGTCTCACACAGCGATCTCGCTAGCGAGATCGCTGCTGAGTCACTAGTTTTGTGACGCAACAGCGATCTCCCCTGCGATATCGCTGTGTGTGACATTCAGTGACGATCAGCCCCCTTGCTGGGTATCACTGATTGTTGCTGAATGTCCTGGACAGTTGTTTGATCGCTGGTCTCCCGCTGGCCAGCACGCATCGCTGCGTGTGACAGGCGGGAGACAAGCGATCCGCTGGTAACCAAGGTACACAGCGGGTTTCCAGGTGCGGGGCTGTGCCTGGAAACCCGATGTGTACCTTGGATACCAGCGCCCTGATGCAGGTAGCTGGTAACCAAGGTACACAGCGGGTTTCCAGGCACCGCGTAGCACCTGGAAACCCACTGTGTACCTTGGTTACCAGCTCCCTGCATCAGGGCGCTGGTATCCAACGTACACTGCGGGTAACTAAGCGACATTACCCGCAGTGTCGCTGTGCTGATCGCTGCCTGAGCTACCTGTTTGGCAGCTCAGCAGCGATCATGTAGCGACACACCAGCGATCCTGATCGTTGTCGGGATCGCTGGTGTATCGCTATGTGAGACGGGGGCTTAAGTCTGTATTTCATGGTCCATGTACGGACAACAATCCCCAGTTTGATTTCATACCTCCTGATTTGAACTAATAGCCTCATATATGCCTGTGAGGAGACCCGCAGACAGCCTAGGGATTGAGGTCTGTAGATGGACATGTGATGTAGCCTAGATGGACATGTGATGTAGCCTTATCCTGCATTCACACCTATTTCTATAGTTCCCTACTTACTACTTTGTGGCTCAATGTAAGTATGAGGCCGGCGTCACATTGCCGAGTTTGATGCGAGTTAGTCGCACGACTTTCTCGCATCAACACCCGGCACGGCCGCCCACTCTCGGACCCGAGTGCGCGGCGGCATAGAAATACATGCAGCCGCACACTCAGGTCCGAGAGCGGGCGGCCATGCCGGGTGTTGATTCGAGAAAGTCGTGCGACTAACTCACATCAAACTCGGCAATGTGACGCCGGCCTTAGATTGCACACAGTTGTAGATTACAGCTATGATACATGGGTCTTCATATTAGCTGAAGACACAAAACAAGAGAATATTTTTAGAGTAACTAAATGCTTATGCATTTTTTAAATTTTGCAGGTATTTTACATGCCTGCAGATTGTGGGATCGGGATTATAAGACCCTCATCAATCGGTCAAAAGATGGCAGAGAAATGTGCGGGAGGCAGTAGGATATAATAAAAAGTAAACATTTTTCTTTCTCGAGAATAGAATGTGCACAAATAGAATCTGACTAAGCGTGTATGGTAGGGCATGTAATAAAGGAGTCATAAAGGTCAACCACTGATCAGTATTCATACGACCCCCTTAGCAAAAGGAGATGGAAGACCACCACTTGATTGACATGGAACTAGAAATGCTGCATAAATATCAATAGCTAAATGTATGGATAATATCACATTATATCAGAGAACCTGTAAGCTAGATTTTGCTAGATAGCAAAAGGTCACAAACGTATTATTCCCTTCCAAATGTACTGTGGAGGCATTATACACACGTGGTCAAAATTGCTGGCACCCTTCGTTTAATGACAGAAAAACCCACAATGGTGACAGAAATAACTTGAATCTGACAAAAGTAATAATAAATCAAAAATCTTTGAAAATGAACAAATGAAAGTCAGACATTGATTTTCCTTCATGCTTCCACAGAATTTAAAAGAAAAATGAAACTCATGAAATAGGCCTGGACAGAAATGATGGTACCCTTAACTTAATATTTTGTTGCACAACCTTTTGAGGCAATTACTGCAATCAAATGATTCCTGCAACTGTCAATGAGACTTCTGCACCTCTCGATAGCTATTTTGGCCCACTCCTAAAGCGCAAACTGCTCCAGGTGTCTCGTGTTTGAAGGTTGCCTTTTCCAGACGGCATGTTTCAACTCTTCCTAAAGATGCTCAATAGGATTTAGGTCAGTGCTCATAGAAGGCCACTTCAGAATAGTCCAATGTCTTCCTCCTAGCCATTCTTGGGTGTTTTTAGCTGTGTGTTTTGGGTCATTATCCTGTTGCAAGACCCATGACCTGCGACTGAGACCAAGCTTTCCGACACTGGGCAGCACATTTACATAGTAACATAGTTATTAAGGTTGAAGGAAGACTTTAAGTCCATCTAGTTCAACCCATATCCTATCATATCCTGCTCTAACATGTTGATCCAGAGGAAGGCAAAAAAAAAACATGTGGCAAACAGTAAGCTTCACATTGGGGAAAAACAATTCCTTCCCGACTCCACATACGGCAATCAGACTAGCTCCCTGGATCAACGCAATATCTAGGAAACTAGTGTATATAACCTTTAATATTATTCTTTTCAAGAAAGGCATCCAGGCCCTTCTTAAATTTTAGTAGGGAATCACTCATTACAACATTAGATGGCAGAGAGTTCCATAGTCTCACTGCTCTTACAGTAAAGAATCTGCGTCTGTGATTATGGCTAAACCTTCTTTCCTCCAGACATAAAGGATGTCCCCTTGTCTCCGTCACAGGTCTAAGAGTAAAAAGATCATTAGAAAGGTCTTTGTACTGTCCCCTCATATATTTATACATTGTAATAAGATCACCCCTAAGCCTTTGTTTTTCCAAACGAAATAACCCCAAGCGTAATAACCTGTCTTGGTATTGCAGACCCCCCAGTTCTCTAATAACCTTGGTCGCTCTTCTCTGCACCAGCTCCAGTTCAGCTATGTCTTTCTTATACACCGGAGACCAGAACTGTACACAGTATTCTAAGTGTGGTCGCACTGGTGACTTGAATAGAGGTAAAATTATGTCCTCCTTATGAGCATCTATGCCTCTTTTAATGCATACCATTTTGCAGCAGCTGCCTGACACTGGCCACTAAATGTGAGTTTGTTGTCCACCCATACACCCAGGTCTTTTTCAGTGACAGTTTTGCCCAGTGTTTTACAATTAAGCACATAATTATACATCTTGTTTGTTCTACCCAAGTGCATGACCTTACATTTATCCCCATTAAAGCTCATTTGCCATTTATCAGCCCAAGCTTCTAGTTTACATAAATCCTCCTGTAATATAAAATTGTCCTCCTCTGTATTGATTACCCTGCAGAGTTTAGTGTCATCTGCAAATATTGAAATCCTACTCTGTATGCCCCCTACAAGGTCATTAATAAATATGTTAAGAAGAAGCAGCCCCAATACTGACCCTGTGGTACCCCACTGCTAACCATGACCCAGTCCGAGTGTGCTCCATTAATAACCACCCTTTGTCTCCTATCCCTGAGCCAGTTCTTAACCCACTTACACATATTTTCCCCTATTTCCATTGTTCTCATTTTATGCATCAACCTTTTGTGTGGCACCATATCAAAAGCTTTTGAAAAGTCCATGTACACCACGTCCACTGCATTTCCTTGGTCCAGTCCAGAACTTACCTCTTCATAAAAGCTTATCAGATTAGTCTGACAGGAACGGTCTCACGTAAACCCATGTTGATATTGGATCATGAGGCTATTCTGCCTCAGATACTCCAATATAGTATCTCTTTGAAAACCCTCCAGGATTTTCCCACAGTAGATGTTAAGCTCACTGGCCTATAATTTCCAAGTTCAGTTTTTGCCCCCTTTTTGAATATTGGCACCACATTTGCTATACGCCAGTCCTGTGGTACAGACCCTGTTATTATGGAATCTATAGAGATTAAAAATAATGGTCTATCTATGACTGTACTTAATTCCTGCAGTACTCGGGGGTGTATCCCATCCGGGCCCGGGGATTTGTCAATTTTAGTGATTTTTAAACACCGCTGTACTTCCTGCTGGGTTAAGCAGGTGACATTTAATGGAGAAATTTTTTTTATCGCTGATCATGTTATCTGTCATGAGATTTTCTTGTGTAAATACTGTTAAAAAAAAAAGTCATTTAGCATATTGGCTTTTTCCTCATCCTCATCCACCATTTCACCCAGATTATTTTTAAGGTCAACACTATCATTTTTTAGTTTATTACTATTTAAGAAGTTAAAGAATATTTTGGGATTATTTTTACTTTCTCTGGCAAGGAGTCTCTCTGCCTCAATCTTTGTTGCCTTGATTTGCTTTTTACAGAATTTATTTAATCTTCTGTATTTATTTAATGCCTCATCACTACCTACTTGCTTTAATTCCCTAAATGCTTTCGTTTTGCCACTTATTGTGCCCCTTACAGCTCTATTTAGCCATAGTGGTTTACTCCTATTTCTAGCATGTTTATTCCCATAGGGTATATATTGTGCATTTCTCTCTAGAATCCCTTGATAGTCTTGAGATTTCATTGTACCTGCACAGATTCTAGATACCCTGTGCCAGATGCAGCAAAGCAGCCCCAGAACATAACAGAGCCTCCTCCATGTTTCACAGTAGGGACGATGTTCTTTTTTTGATATGCTTCTTTTTTCCGTCTGAACATAGAGCTGATGTGCCTTGCCAAAAAGTTCAATTTTTGTCTCATCTGTCCATAGGACATTCTCCCAGCTTTGTGGCTTGTCATCATGTAGCTTGGCAAATTCCAGTCTGGCTTTTTTATGATTTTTTTTCAACAATGGTCTCCTCCTTGGTCGTCTCCCATGAATTCCACTTTGGCTCATACAATGACGGATGGTGCAATCTGACACTGATGTTATTTGGGCTTGAAGTTTACCTTTAATCTGTTTAGAAGCTTTTATGGGCTCTTTTGTTACCATTCGTATTATCCATCTCTTTGATTTGTCATCAATTTTCCTCCTGCAGCCTCGTCTAGGAGGTTGGCTAGAGTCCCATGGAGCTTAAATTTCTGAATAATCTGTGTAGCTGTAGTCACAGGAACATCAAGCTGCTTGGAGATGGTCTTATAACTTTTACCTTTAACATGTTTGTCTATAATTTTCTTTCTAATCTCAGACAACTCTTTCCTTTGCTTCCTCTGGTCCATGTTGAGTGTGATACACACCATGTTCCCAGCAGTGTAAATATCTGTAGCCCTCTATACAGGCCCACTCACTGATTCCAAGATTGTAGACACCTGTGATGCTAATTAGTGGACACACCTTGATTTAACATGTCCCTTTTGTCACATTATTTTCAGGTGTACCATCATTTCTGTCAAGGCCTATTTCAGGAGTTTTATATATTTTTTTAAATTCTGTGGAAGCATGGTTGAAAAGCAATGTCTGACTTTCATTTGTTCATTTTCATAGATTTTTGATTTATTACTTTTGTCAGATTCAAGTTTTTTCTGGGACCATTGTGGGTTTTTCTGTCATTAATTGAGGGGCACCAACAATTTTGACCACATGTGTACTACATGTGGGAGAATCTACTATGAAGGTATTATACTGCATGTGTGGGGTTGTAGGGGCATCACAGTATGTGGCTGACTGTGGGATCAACATACTGTGTGGGGATATCACACTGTGTTTGTGGGTCTGTGGGGGAATCTTACAGAATGTGGGTGAATGTACTATTGGGAAATCATAAGGTATTGAGTATAATTCTGTGTGGAAGTCTGTGGGGTCATCATACTATGTGTGGGGAAGTCTACTGTGGGGGCGTCATGCAAGTAGTTGGGAACTGTACTGTCGATGCGTCATACTGTATGATGGTACTGCATGGCATCATTCTGTATGAGGGCACTAGGGACACTAATGGGCTTCACTGGAGCAATATTTATGTGTGGACACAGAAAGGACTGGGCAAGCTTAGGGTACTAGCTTAACGTAAAATAAAAATACAAAGAATAAATGCTATTAACGCACATCAAAAAGACTAAATCGCATAGTAAAAGACTAAAAATGCAATAAAGCAAGAATAATATAACAGGAGTAGACGGATGGTAAATCAAATAAAATAAAAAATAATATATTAATGCAGAGGTGCAAATAGTAATCAGCATAAATCATTAATAAGAAGTAGTGGCTTATATACTTGAGATAATGGAGAAGTGGGACAATAATACCTGTATACCATGTTAGTTGGAATCGATTTGACAGTGTCTATATTCTGCTACGCAGTAATAATGATGAAAACAAATCCAATTTGATCCAATTTTTGGTGTATGGTATAAGGAAACACTCTAAACGGTAGCGAATTTATTTACTTCTGCCAATACCATGAGCAGTCGTCTAAGTGACGTCACTGCATTCAGTACGGTGCCTACGTGGCCCCTAAAGAGAAGAGTCTAACACATTTCTGATAACAGCGTTTCCTTCCTCCCAAATTGAATGAGCTTTCCATCATTTTTTACTATCCAGCAAGAAAAATATATGTGTACCGTGTTAGCCAGTAGGCCGGGATCACACATGTGAAGAATAAGGCCGAGTCTCGCATGCTAATACCCGCACTGCTGCCGGCCTCGTGAGCAGAGCATGCGGCTCCATGTATTGCTGTGCGGCCGCACGCTCCACTCCCAGGCCGTCAGCAGTGCCGGGTATTAACATGCGAGACTCGGCCTTATTCCTCACATGTGTGATCCCGGCCGTAGATAGATAAACATAAATTGAGAGTCCTCAGTGGTAGATATCTTTTAATGGCTAACTGAAAGATGATAACAAATAGTGCGCAAAAAACATTTCATTGTAATATATAGTGTGTGTGTACACACACTTTTTCTGATACACTCAGTTTTGCCTGTTCAATCTTTTTCGGGATTGTGGAGCTTTTAAGTTACACTTGTTTTTGTAAAATAAATATAGCAGCATGTGTCAAAGATGGGAGGTATGAATATTAGGTCACTGTGGCTTATCACTTTTTTGGGAGACTGTGGTTATTTGGCTGCTGCGGGGGAACTTTAACGCTTACAATTTTGAATACACAATAACTGTTACATGCGATCCCAGGTCCCGACGTAGCCTTTCAACATATGTCCGAGAGGTCTTCATCAGCACAATTTCTTTTGCTGTCTACAGTAAATATACGTAGGCAATCTCCAAAAAAGTGTACAGTCATGTACACATATTTTAAATGGAAGCCTATAGTGAACTTATGGCATTCTCCAGATATGTACACTGCAGTAATGAAAGCTGGGAGCAATTTGATGTTGGACTATATCTAAAGCAGCAGGGCAGCCAGCTATTTACCCAGAGTTACACAGACTCTACAGCGCAAAATGGTAGGAAGACTATTAGAAATTTGCTTAATTTTGCATTCAGGAAGCAAATGAACAAAAATAAGTGTCCTAATGAAAGTGTCCATAGCTTTTAGTAGGGATGATTACCGTCCATGTGCAAATATTGTGCACATGTTGTAATCTGTTGAACAGGGCACTTGCACGATATCTGCTGGATGACTGATTGGCCATGCAGGAGAGAGGTTTCACCGCTACTTTCATGCAAGGACAAGCATGCAATTCTTAGACTTTGACCACTTTTTACAAATCATTTGAACACATAAGAAAAAGTGTGTGATAGTTAAATGATCAGATACTTACTTTTTTCTGATACCAGGATATTGCGTCTCTATTCTCAGCAGCCATGACTATCATTTCATTGTAACTTCTGACTCAAAAACAAAAGCGGACCCTGAGCACAGAAAACGGAATAAAAAAGCAAAAGTGAGAGAACATAACGGCAAAATAACTAAAATACTACACTTTGGTACATCTCTAGAGAAACCTGGAAATACATTTTAAACTAGTTAGGCACAATCTCACCAATCACCCAGAAGTTCAGGATGTTACCATCTTAGGCGCTGTTTGGAAGAGATTTCCTAGCTGTACCTGCCTTTGATATATATAGATGACAACCCATGCTTATGCATACCAGTTCTGCCGGCACATGCAAGTAGCTATCCAGTCTGAGGACCCTACTGAAAATTTATCCTTTGACTTGGGGTAAATGAAGGATTGTGCTTTTCTACAATCGGACCACAATTTAAGTTTTTGGGTGGGGTGAAGGTATGGTCAGAAGTTGATGTGCAAGAGATGGCCACTAACCTGAACACTATTTTTACGGCTGAATGTGTGCAGCTAAAACAGGGATGCACAACTCCAGTCTTCTAGGCCATCAACAGTGGAACCATCACCTGTTCAGTGATTAAATTATCACCTGTGCAATACTAGGGATTGTTGTGGCCTCTGAGGACTGGAGTTGTGTACCTCTGAGCTGTAAGGTTATTACAGTACTTAGAGCAGTGTGTGACAAAATGTCCAACAATCTGATTATTTTCCAGGTCAACAGTTTTACGTGTGCACTAAAAACACATCTTTTGAAGAAGGTCTGCCCCATCACCTCAGTAATCTAACTATTCTCAGTCCTCCCTTCCTACATTTCCCCTCACAATATGGCCCCACACCCTCCGTGCATTGAGTAGTACTTTCTCATCTGTAAAAATTGGTATGCTCATTTTTCAGTGTGCTGCACCCATAATTGGTCCGTGCTTCAGCAATTACAGTCCTGGTTTCATCCATTTTTTTTTTCGCATGAAAAAAAAAAATGTTCTTAGCTTCTTTTACCAATAAATGAAACGGGTGATATCTGTGGGCTATCTGCTTTTTTTTCACATGGGCCATTGACTTGCACTGGAGAGCTTGCTCTACAGCATGAA
>JARQOD010005702.1:0-46642 GCA_033576555.1 Oophaga sylvatica
GTTTTTTTTATTTACTTCAATAGGATTAATAATTGATAGTTGTCTAATTGACAGCTCTCAATTATTAACCTGGCTTAAAGTGACCTTTCAATTGCAAGGTGGCTTTAACCCCTTATTAACCCATTCGCCACCGCTACAAGGCAATGGGAATAGACGGGCAAAGTGCCAGAAAGGGCTAATCTAATTAGAGATTTGCCCTTTCTGGGTGTCTGGGGGCAGATGTTAGTAGCCAGGGGGGCACAAAAAAAATGCACCCTCCCTAGGCTATTATTATCTGCCCCCACTCGCTGCTTTGTCTGTCTGGTGGAGAAAATACAGGGGAGCCCACACATTTTTTTTTCAACGAATTTACACCTTTAATTAACCCCTACATGTCTGAAATTTTGCACACATTTATGTAATTGTAAGTTAAAACCATATATCAAAATACATTAAATGATATGGTTAACTGTGTGTAAACAATGTATCATTTCATGTTGGCTTCTGTGATTTCACAAAAGCCGGCAATTGAATTAGCAGCTATTACAGTATGTAGAAGTGTAAGAACTATAAATATATTATATATATATATATATATGTCACAATGACATATATATATATATATATATATATATATAATGTGTATTCTATGTGTGTATATGTATTGATTCTATTCTTTATTAAAGCTGTCAGTGTGCTTTTACAGTATAGCCGGGGATGAATTGCTGACTTTTCTAAAGGACACCGGTGCGATTTAATCGCAAGTCACACGTGCGGTCCGTTTGTAATCTGATTTTCATCGCTCCCATAGACTTGCATTGGCGATAGTCGACCCACAATCTGTGACAATCGCAGCATGCTGCGATTGCACTCGGACGTTTAAAACGGTCCACAAAAATCTGATGGTGGGAACTGCTCCATAGATTAACATTGGTCCGACTACAATGCGATATTTCATCGCATTGCAGTCGTCCGATTTTGTCGCCAGTGTGACGCCGGCCTAAAAGCGATCACACCAACGATCTCGTTAGCTTGCGTCGTTATCGTGATCGCTAACGAGATCGCTAAGTGTGGCAGTACCTTAAGATGACGGCAACACAGGTGCAAAAATACCGATGAGACAGCCGCTCACAACCTACCAATCCATGGAGGGGGCAGCTGCTTGGTATATTGATGCACAATAAAGACTTGTATCAGCATGTTAACATTATTACTTATTGTCTTTATTGTGCATCAATATACCAAGCAGCTGCCCCCTCCATGGATTGGTAGGTTGTGAGCTGCTGTCTCATCGGTATTTTTGCACCTATGTTGCCGTCATCTTAACTATGTGGGTCCACTGCATCCTGATAGTGCATTTGTTTGAAGGCCTTGGCAGGTGAGCATCTCTGCCTTTTTGCTGTTTTTTGAATTTTTGGAGGATTTTCAAGTCCTCTTTTTGTGCTATTGCTGGCTAGCATGTGCACACATGACATTTTTGCGGTGAGAAAACGCAATGTTTGACAGTATCATCAAGAGAAGAGATTTCTGAAGTCTCATACAGATACTGCTAATTTTTTCCTTGTGGATTTGAAGCAGTTTTACATTTGCAGCATGGCAATTTTTTAGCATTTTTTCACCCACTCTAATAAATGGGGCAAAAAAATTGTGGCAAAAACACTTGTATTTTTTATTTTTACACAGCATTTTGCCTGCCGAAAGAAATGGTATATCTGCTACGAGGCTGAAGTTGGTTTATTATTCGTCCAGTTTCTTATTTGGAGCTGAAGTTGGTTTCTTATTCGTCAGTTTCTTATTCAACAATTTTTTTTTTTCTGTTTTTTATAGGTTTAACAACTAAAAATAAGCATCACAATAATAACATACAGTGCAGCGAGGAGCCCTGATGTGAATATACTTAAAAACAGCTGCAACAATTATAAAACTGGGACAAAAATGGACATCAAAGTGGGCACTGAAGGGCATTAATGAAAGGGTTAAATGACTTTGGGCCACTGATCAAATATTCACAGGAAATTTGCAGTTAGACTCCGCGCTGCCGCAACGATAAACTCCAGGAGATTGTCATAGATTCACATGGCTTTATTCAACGCGTTTCAGGGGTCTCATGCCCCCTTCATCAGGAAATACCAAACCTGGTGTGGTATTTTCTGATGAAGGGGACATGAGACGCCTGAAACGCGTTGAATAAAGGCACTGTGAATCTATGACAATCTCCTGGAGTTTATCGTTGCGGCAGCGCGGAGTCTAACTGCAAATTTCCTGTTAATATTTGATTTCTTCTGGTCGCTTAGGACCTGTGGATCTGCAGCAGCCGCCAGTTTATATGCTCTTATCTCATCCTAACCAGGCGAGTAAATTTCTTGATATATTCTCTTCTTTGTTACGTGGATAAGACTCTATTGCGCTTTTTTGTCTCCCCATTGTTTTGCAATATTTGGGCCACTGATATCACACTGCAGACATATAGAACAGGGAGCCCCACATAAAAACCAGTCTCTCCAGCCTGGTCCAAATGGGTTCTGGCATCAGAACTGGCATCAAAGTGGGCAGACAGTCGATGTTGACCATTTGAATAAGTAACTGGTGTTTAAAAAGGGTTAAATGACTTTGTTCCACTGATTTCACAATAAGAATACACGGAAAGTGATGCCGTGCATCAAACCCAGGACCCTCCAGCCTGGCCCAAATGGGCTCTGGGCATCAAAATTGTCATCAAAGTGGGCAAACAGCCCATTTTCACAGATTTGAATAAGTAACCGATGTTTTTAATGGGTTAAATTACTTTGGGACACTGATCTCACACTTAGAATACATAGATAGTGATGCCCCGCATAAAACCCAGGACCCTCCAGCCTGGCCCAAATGGGCTCTGGGCATCAGAATTGTCATCAAAGTGGGCAAACAGCCCATTTTCACAGATTTGAATAAGTAACTGATGTTTTAATGGGTTAAATTACTTTGGGACACTGATCTCACAATAAGAATACACAGATAGTGATGCCCTGCATCAAACCCAGGTCCCTCCAGCCTGGCCCGAATGAGTTCTGGGCATCAGAATTGGCATCGAAGTGGGCAAACAGCCCATATTCACAGATTTTAATAAGTAACTGATGTGTTTAAGGTTTGAATTACTTTGGGCCACTGATCTCACACAAACAATACACAGACATTGATGCCCTGCATCAAACCCAGGTCCCTCCAGCCTGGCCCGAATGAGTTCTGGGCATCAGAATTGGCATCGAAGTGGGCAAACAGCCCATATTCACAGATTTTAATAAGTAACTGATGTGTTTAAGGGTTTTGGAATTACTTTGGGCCACTGATCTCACACAAAATATACACAGACATTGATGCCCTGCATCAAACCCAGGTCCCTCCAGCCTGGCCCGAATGAGTTCTGGGCATCAGAATTGGCATTGAAGTGGGCAAACAGCCCATATTCACAGATTTTAATAAGTAACTGATGTGTTTAAGGGTTTGAATTACTTTGGGCCACTGATCTCACACAAACAATACACAGACATTGATGCCCTGCATCAAACCCAGGTCCTCCAGCCTGGCCCGAATGAGTTCTGGGCATCAGAATTGGCATCAAAGTGGGCAAACAGCCCATATTCACAGATTTTAACCCCTTAATCCCATTGGACGTAATATTCCGTCCATGTGACCTGGTACTTAATTCCCATGGACGGAATATTACGTCCAGGGCGATCAGCTGCGCTCCCGAGGGAAGCGCAGCTGATCGCCGCCGGGTGTCAGCTGATTTTCACAGCTGACACCCAGCACTATGTGTCAGGAGCGGTCACGGACCGCTCTCGGCACATTAACTCCTAGCACACCGCGATCAAACATGATCGCGGTGTACCGGGGACACAGGGGAGGATCGCGCAGGGAGGGGGCTCCCTGCGCGCTCCCCTGAGACCCTCAGAGCAGCGCGATGTGTCGCGCTGTTCCGAGGGTCCTTCCTCCCTGCATCCCTGATCCAGGATGGCGCCGGGGTCCATCCGGGTCCTGCAGAGAGGCAGCTTCCTCAGTGCCTGCTGAGAGCAGGCACTGAGAAGCCTGCAGCGATGCCAGAGCGATCGCTGGTGTGACAGAGTGCTGTGCACACTGTCACACCAGCGATCTGACCCTATACAGTGATGTCACACCCTGGGACAAAGTAAAAAAGTAAAAAAAATAAAATAAAAATTGTTAAAAAAAAATCATAAAAAAAAAAATATTCCCCAATAAATTAATTTTTTCCTGTAAATAAAAAAAAAAAACAATAAAAGTACACATATTTGGTATCGCCGCGTCCGTAACGACCCCCCCTATAAAACTGTCCCACTAGTTAACCCCTTTAGTGAACCTCTTAAAAAAAAAAAAAAAAAAAAATCAATGCTTTATCATCATACCGCCGAACAAAAAGTGGAATAACACGCGATCAAAAAGACCGATATAAATAAACATGGTACCGCTGAAAACGTCATCTTGTCCCGCAAAAAACGAGCCGCCATACAGCATCATCAGTGAAAAAATAAAGTTATAGCTCGCAGAATGAAGCGATGCAAAAATAATTTTTTATATAAAATTGGTTTTATTCTATAAAAGCGCCAAAACAAAAAAATTATATAAATGAGGTATCGCCATAATCGTACTGACTCGAAGAATAAAACTGCTTTATCAATTTTACCACACACGGAACGGTATAAACGCCTCCCCCAAAAGAAATTCATGAATTGCTGATTTTTTGTTCATTCTAACCTCCCAAAAATCGAAATAAAAAGCGATCAAAAAATGTCACGTGCTCAAAAATGGTACCAATAAAAACGTCAACTCGTACCGCAAAAAATAAGACCTCATATGACTCTGTGGGCCAAAATAAGCAAAAATTATAGCTCTCAAAGTGTGGTGATGCAAAAACTATTTTTTGCAATAAAAAGCGTCTTTTAGCGTGACAGCTGACAATCATAAAAACCCGCTATAAATATTAAATCAAACCCCCATTTATCACCCCCTTAGTTAGGGAAAAATAATAAAATTAAAAAAAAATATTTATTTCCATTTTCCCGTTAGGGTTAGGGTTGCGGCTAAAGTTAGGGTTAGGGTTGGCGCTAAAGTTAGGGTTAGGGTTGGGATTAGGGTTATGGGTGTGTTATTGTTAGGTTTGTGGTTAGGGTTGGGACTAGGGTTAGGGGTGTGTTGGGGTTAGGTTGGAGTTAGAATTGGGGGGTTTCCGCTGTTTAGCCATATCAGGGGCTCTCCAAACGTGACATGGCGTCTGATCTCAATTCCAGCCAATTCTGCGTTGAAAAAGTCAAACGGTGCTCCTTCACTTCTGAGCTCTGCCATGCGCCCAAACAGTAGTTTACCCCCACATATGGGGTATCAGTGTACTCTGGACCCCAAGAGTTATTGTGCAATTTGTCCTATTTCTTCTGTTACCCTTGGGAAAATAATAAACGGGGGGTAAAAATATCATTTTTTAAAAAAAAATGATTTTTTTACTTTTACGGCTGTACGTTATAAACTTCTGTGAAGCACTTCGGGGTTCAAAGTGCTCACCACATATCTAGATAAGTTCCTTGTGGGGTCTATTTTCCAAAATGGGGTCACTTGTGGGGGTTTCCACTGTTTAGGCGCATCAGGGGCTCTCCAAATACGACATGACGCCCCCAGACCATTCCATCAAAGTCTGCAATCCAAAACGTCACTACTTCCCTTCCGAGCCCCGACGTGTGCCCATACAGTAGTTTTCTCCCACATATTGGGTATCAGCGTACTCAGGACAAATTGGACAACAACTTTTGGGATCCAATTTCTCCTGTTACCCTTGTGAAAATAAAATATTGGGGGCGAAAAAATCATTTTTGTAAAAAAAAAAAAAAAGGATTTTTTATTTTTACGGCTGTACGTTATAAACTTCTGTGAAGCACTTCGGGGTTCAAAGTGCTCACCACACATCTAGATAAGTTCCTTGTGGGGTCTGTTTTCCAAAATGGGGTCACTTGTGGGGGGTTTCCACTGTTTAGGCAGATCAGGAGCTCTCCAAACACGACATGGCATCCAGCCAATTCTGTGTTGAAAAAGTCGAACGGCGCTCCTTCCCTTCCAAACTCTGCCAAGCACCTAAACAGTGGTTTACCCCCACATATGGGGTATCAGCTTACTCAGGACAAATTGCACAATAACTTTTGGAGTCTTGTTACCCTTGGAAAAATAAAAATTGGGGTGAAAAGATCATTTTTGTGGAAAAAATATGATTTTTTAATTTTACGGCTCTACGTTATAAACTTGTGTGAAGCACTTCGGGGTTCAAATTGCTCACCACAGATCTAGATAAGTTCCTTAGGGGGTCTAGTTCCCCAAATGGGGTCACTTTTGGGGGGTGTCCACTGTTTAGGCACATTAGGGGCTCTCCAAATGCAACATGGCGTCCAATCTCAATTCCAGCCAATTTTGGTTGGAAAAAGTCAAATGGTGCTCCTTCCATTCCGAGCTCTGCTGTGCGCCCAAACAGTGGTTCCCCCCCACATATGGGGTATCAGCGTACTCAGGACAAATTGGACATCAACTTTTGTGGTCCAATTTCTCCTGTTACCCTTGGGAAAATAAAAAATTAGTGACTAAAATAATTTTTGTGGGAAAAAAATAGGATTTTTTATTTTCATGCCCGGGCATTATAAACTTGTGTGAAGCACTTGGGGGTTTAAAGTGCTCACCATAGATCTAGATAAGCTCCATAGGGGGTCTAGTTTCCAAAATGGGGTCACTTGTGGGGGGTTTTGTCACGACGTATAACAGATATATTCAAAGATAGCAACCTATATCTAATGTGACATCATTCTAAATTTCATATAATAGAGAAAATCAACATGTATACATAGTATCTGCCAGCAATGTCTTACCTGACATAATATCCTATGTATTGTGGGTCAATACTGTGTACGTGTCACGCTGTCTCTGGATAGAGGTGGACCGGGGTCTATGCTGACCCTGAACTGGGGTCCTGACTAGTCCCTCTACCTGGAGGTACTGATAATGGTACAGAGGTCCAGGCCGCCAGCGTAACCCTGTCTCCTGTAGATCCCTGACCACTGTAATCTAGTCCTGAGAAGGACCCTGATTACCACCACAGGAAATGGCAGGTAACAGCTTACACACAGTCTAAGACAAACGAGACGACAAGGGGTAAAGAAAACACAGCCTTGCATACAACACTTCCACTACAGAGGAACACAAAAGGTTAAGGAGATAAACAATAAGCGAGGAGAGGAAAAACCACAACAGGCACTCTTCGCTTAAGTCTTCTCAGAAACGATCCGCTCTGCTGGTCTGAATGAATGCTTTCACCGGCAACTTCCCCAGCAGACCAGCAGGTATATGAAGGAAGCTAATTAACAAAACATCAATCGCAGCTGGGCGAGGCTGGTCAGCCCAGCACCGAGAGAGAAAGAATTAACTCCCTCAGTGCCGAAAAACACACCCAGCACCAGAAACTCAGCTGTGCGAAGTCAGGGTGTGCAATCGCGACGATCTCCGCTGCGACACACCCGTGACAGTACCCCCCCTTCTACGAGGGGCCTCTGGACCCTCAGGGCCTGGTCTATCTGGGTGAGTAGTGTGGAAGGCCCGAACCAAACGGTCTGCGTTAATATCCGACGCAGAAACCCACATCCTCTCCTCAGAACCATACCCCCTCCAATGAACAAGGTACTGAAGGGACCGGCGATTCAGACGTGAGTCAATGATCTTCGATACCTGAAACTCCAAATTACCATTGACCACCACTGGAGGAGGAGGTAGAGGTGACGGTATAACTGGTGCCACGTACTTCTTAAGCAACGATTTGTGGAACACATTGTGGATTTTAAATGTAGGAGGGAGGTCAAGACGGAAAGCCACCGGATTAACTATTGAACTGATCCTGTATGGCCCGATGAATCTGGGACCGAGTTTCCAAGAGGGAACCTTAAGTTTTATATTCTTGGTAGACAACCATACCAGATCGTTCACACTTAGGTCCGGACCAGACACTCTCCTCCTATCAGCCATACGTTTGTATCGGTTCCCCATAGTGCTCAGATTATTAAGCACTCCTCTCCACACTAAAGCAAGTGACGACGAAAATCGTTCCTCCTCAGGAACCCCAGAAGAGCCCCCCCCATTGAAAGTACAAAACTGGGGGTGAAAACCATATGCCCCAAAAAACGGGGACTTACCAGTGGACTCGCTCCGCCTATTTTTAAGAGCGAACTCTGCCAGAGGCAAGAAAGAAGACCAGTCCTCTTGGTTCTCTGAGACAAAACACCGGAGATATGTCTCTAAGCTCTGATTCAGACGCTCTGTCTGACCATTGGTCTGCGGATGAAAAGCCGAAGAAAATGACAACTGCATCCCCCGACGAGAACAAAATGCCTTCCAGAATTTGGACACAAACTGAGACCCCCGATCCGACACCACATCGGAAGGCAACCCGTGAAGTCTCACAATCTCCCCAATGAACACCTGCGCCAGAGTTTTAGCATTAAGGCAGAGCAATAAAATGTGCCATTTTGCTGAACCTGTCAACTACAACTAGTATGACAGTTTTACCTGAAGACGGAGGAAGGTCCGTAATGAAGTCCATAGACAGATGGGTCCATGGACGCTCCGGGATTTTCAACGGTAAAAGGGCCCCAGACGGACGGGTATGTGGGGTCTTAGAGCGCGCACATACCCCACAGGACGCGACAAAAGTTACCACCTCTTTATTTAAGTTAGGCCACCAAAACCGGCGAGAAACGAGATCTACAGTTGCTTTACTCCCTGGGTGTCCTGCCAAAGCAGAATTATGATGTGCCTCGATAACCTTTTGTCTTAACTGATCTGGAACAAACAGTTTCCCTGGAGGTCCTACAGGGGCGTCCCCCTGAGCCTCCAATACCTCCTCCTCAAGCTCAGAGCATACAGCCGACACCACAACTCCCTCCTGAAGAATAGGAACCGGGTCATCCGTCTTCCCGGCCCCCGGGAAACTACGAGATAAGGCATCAGCCTTTACATTTTTTGACCCAGGACGATATGTGACTGTGAGGAACTCAGCCGGCTGCCACACGGTAGCCCGGGTATCACAGCTTCTGATACCACCGCCGCTACCAAATGTGACAGGACGATCCCTTTCCTCCCACGTCACCAATGGGACGTAACTCCACAGGTACAGCTCTCCGGCGCCCCCCTTTGTCTCTCAGGTCAGTAAGAGAACTGCACCTAGAGCAAATGGCCGCCGGGGAAGGTGTCCTGCTACCCACTGGGTATTCTAAGATTCGTGATCAGAGTAAAAGCATCAGCCCAAGATTAATTTTATGGTTTAATTTGCCTTAAGGGCGCACTAGATAATTACAGAAATATACAGTAAAGCTATACAACGTAACTACAATGGAATGGCAGTCAGAGTAAAAATACAACAATAATGTACAAGGCTTAAAGGTATTAGCTATAGATCAATATTACCGGGTTATATGGTCATGAGGAGGCATGGAGCTCTGCGTTCCCCAGGTGAGTCTTCAGTTGCTGGACAGCCCCCAATGCATGTGCTGCAGCTCCATTTGGCAAGTCTGTCCCTGATGCTTCTGTGTGTGAAAATGGAATGAGAGACCAGTCTCTTCTTGGCTACAGCTTCCAAACCTGCTAGGCCCTTCCCCATTTGCTTTGAAGCCCGCATATTAACTGGCCTGCAATTCATATGGAGCAGGAAACAATGCCTTGAGCTTGAGCTAATTACCATACGACTGACCATCTTTTCAGACCCTGGCCTAAACCAATTAGCATGTAAAGGCCTATTGATTCATAGTGGACATCAAAGCTGGCCGTACTGAATATGCTAATAGGCCCTGTGTAGCTAAAAGTCTGTGGCTGTGTGAACTGACAAAATGGAGGCTGGTACAGGCCCTATACAAAATGGCGACAATCTTTTCCTTACACCTCCCTGCTTTTGAGGGCGCTAGGGGGTATCACATTCCTGTGTTCCCCCGTGCGCCCTACCGCACCCTCTCTTTGGCTAGGGTGGCAGATCCACGAGGATTTCTGACTCTCTGTCCTCTGAAAGGTTGCACACTGGTTGGGCATAAGCCTCCCGCTCATGGTGGGCCTTCATCATGTTCACATGGAAGGCCTTCCTCCTACCACGGGCGTGGTCCAGGGTGACCAGGTAGGTGACGGCGTTGAGCTGCTCGTGCACGAGGTATGGACCCTCCCAGGCCGCCTGAAGCTTGTTTTGTGGTACGGGGACCAGTACCCACACCTTTTGACCCACCTGGTAGGTCCGCTCACAAGCATTCTGGTCGTACCATCGCTTCTGGTCAGCCTGAGCTTGGGCCATATTGTCATGCACCAGCCGTGTCAAGGCCATCATTCGGTCCCGGAAGCGCACGACATACTCAATGACCGACACTCCAGGGGTGGCTAAATCCCCTTCCCATGCTTCCTTCACCAGAGCAAGGGGCCCCCCATACACGTCGCCCGTACAGGAGCTCAAAGGGGAGAAACCCCGTTGAGGCCTGTGGGACCTCCCGGTAGGCAAACAGCAGGTGTGGGAGATACCGCTCCCAGTCTCTCCCGTGGGAGTCGACCAACATCTTCAGCATCTGCTTTAAGGTGCCATTGAACCGCTCACACAAGCCATTGGTCTGTGGGTGATACGGGCTGGCCACCAGATGTTGCACCTGTACCTGCTTACAGAGAGACTCCATCAGCTGCGACATGAACTGGGTCCCTCGGTCGGTGAGCATTTCCTTGGGAAACCCCACTCTGGAGAAAATCTCCAGTAAGGCAGTGGCCACTTTGTCGGCCCGAATGGACGACAAAGCTACCGCCTCCGGGTACCGGGTGGCATAGTCCACTACCGTTAGTATGAAGCATTTCCCGGAGTGGCTGGGAGTGGACAGAGGTCCAATGAGATCCACAGCCACCCTCGAGAAAGGCTCTTCGATGATGGGCAGAGTTACCAGTGGGGCTTTGGGGCGCGGCCCCGCCTTCCCCACCCTCTGACAGGTGTCACATGAATGGCAGTAGGCTATCACCTCGGTCCTCATTCCAGGCCAGTAGAAATGCTGAGCTAACCTGGCCCTGGTTTTAGTGATCCCTAAGTGTCCGGCCATTGGAATCTCGTGTGCGATCCGCAACAATTCCGCCCTGAACGGATGGGGCACCACTAACTGTCGGTCCCTGGGCCACGCCTCCGGTGAACCCTGCTGGACCGTTACCCGGTACAGCCGTCCCTGGTCCCAGACCACTCGCTCGCGGTCGGACTCCAGGGGAGGCTGTGCCGCCTGTTCCTTGAGAGTCTTCAGGCTAGGGTCAGCTTCCAACGCTGCCTGAAATCCCTGACTGGATATGGCAAGAATTGATGAAACTGCCCTGCCCTCTGTCAGTTCCCCGGGATCTGTCTCCTGGCTACTGTCTGACTCGGCAGCCACTTGGTCAGAGAGGGGGAAACCGTCGGACCTCCGCGAGGCTCCTTGGGCTTCAGCGCTCCCACTCCTGGTAACAGCGGCCACGACCGCTGAGACCACGGGTAGCGCCTGCTTTCCCTCCTCCTCTGACCAAGTCGCCGGGTCAGGCAGACTTCCCGGACTTCCTGACATCCCGGATGTGGGGAACTCCTGACCTGGGGTCCTACCTGGTGGCTCCTCTCCCGGGACACCCCCTCCCCCCATGGCCTGCTCCTCTTCCTGCAGGGGCCCTAGACTCAGCAGGCTGGATTCACTTAGGGGCCCTACACTGCCCATAGCAGCCCCTCCCTCCACCTCTGAGCTCTCCCTACAGCCTCCTCACCTGTCCTCACTGTGAGCCCTGTGTGTGTAGTGTCAGTGCATGGCTTACCATCAGGTTTCACTCCCTCCTCCACTGTTGGAGGCACATTCAATACATTAACATTAGCATTCACAGTAGAGTCATGACATTCTTGGGGAGCCGGACTTGGGGGTTCAGTGGCCACATACTGGGACACTAGCAGCCCCAAATCGGTCCCAAGCAACACATTTGCAGGAATATTCGGCGTTACTCCCACCTCCCACATCCCCCTCCCGGCACCCCAATCCAAATACACCTTGGCAACGGGCAGCGCCGGTTCAACGCCTCCAATTCCGGAGACAGAAAGGGTTTTCCCAGGTACCAAGTCTTGAGGGGACACCACCTCAGGGCGTACCAGGGTTCGTTCAGCGCCTGTGTCCCGCAGTCCCATGACCGCTGAGCGGCCGATGGTGACGGGTTGGTAATTGTCTAGGGACCTCCCACCACCCCCTCCCACACACAAAACAGTGGACGGTTTCTGGGACAGGGATGGGGCCTTCTGGCGCTGGGGACATGCAGCCTTAAAGTGTCCTGGCTGATTGCAATTATGGCAACGTCTGGGTTCTGTTCCTCGCCTGGAGAGGGCAGCCGGGGGGTACACCCCTTGCACTCTGGGGGCTGGATATGGGGCTGGGGCAGGATTGGGCTTACCCCCTCTCCAGGTGCTGCTGGCAGGCTTCTTTGGCTCCGGCGCCCTGTTGTTGGCATACTCGTCTGCCATGGCAGCTGTAGCAGAAGCCCCCTTTGGTTTCCGGTCACGGAGGAACTGCTGGAGGTCCTCTGGGCAGTTTCACAAAAATTGCTCCACGACAAACAGTTCTTGGACCTCCTGGCGGGTAGTGAGCTCTAGACCCGAGGTCCAGTGCTCCGCAGCTCTCAGCAGGGCCCGCATGTGGTCGGTCCAGGTGTCCTTTGAACCCCGCTGCAGGCTCCTGAACTTCCTGCGGTACGACTCCGGGGTGAGGTTGTAGTGCTGGATCAGGGCCCGCTTGATGCTGTTGTAGTCCTGCTCCTCCCCGGCAGGTAAGTCCCCCAAAACTTCCAGGGACTTACCCCTCAAACGGGGGGTCAGGTACCTTGCCCACTGATCCGGGGCCAGATGATGTTGGAGGCATGTCCTCTCAAAAGCCAGCAAAAAGGAATCCAGGTCTCCATCCTTTTCAAGCAAGGGAAGGTCTTCCGCCCGGACCTTGGAAGCCCTTGTCTCCAGGGGGCCTGGTGCGTCCAGTAGGGGCCCGTGCTGAGCCATCTCCAGTCGGTGCCGGTGCTCTGCAGCTTCACGGCGTTCTGTATGCTCCCGCTCCGCTGCTCTCTCTGCCGCTGCTTGCTCACGCTCCGCAGCTCTCTCTGCCGCTGCTTGCTCACGCTCCGCAGCTTCACGGCGTTCTGCTTGCTCACGCTCTGCTGCTTTCTCTGCCGCTGCTTGCTCACGCTCTGCTGCTGTCTCTGCCGCCACCAGGAGTCTTTCATAGGCGGCGTCATTACCAGCCTCGAGCTGCGCCATAGCCGCTTGGAAGAGGGTCTCCGATCTGGACAGGCTGGGACGGGCAGGGGGTGGGCAGTCCACTGTGAGACTGAGCACGGGGGTCGGGCTCCTTGGGGAGCCCTGGCTGAGCTCCCCCTCATCGGTATCGAACCCCTCATAGGCCACAGCATTGGCCTCCCCCTTTGCCCTACTCCTGGTGCCTTCCGCCATCTTGGGAACCCTTGGTTACTGAAACACAGCTGCAACCCTGACCTTGCACATAACTTGTTATATTTACACTCTGACCGTCTAGTGCTGGGCTGACCTTAAGACCCCAGCAGTGAAAGTACTGCTGGTAGTCTCTAGTGTCTGGGAGTAGGGGTCCCACGCACACTATTACTCTGATCCCACTGCTGCCACCAATTTGTGAGGAACTCAGCCGGCCGCCACACGGTAGCCCGGGTATCACAGCTTCTGATACCACCGCCGCTACCAAATGTGACGGACGATCCCTTTCCTCCCACGTCACCAATGGGACGTAACTCCACAGGTACAGCTCTCCGGCGCCCCCCTTTGTCTCTCAGGTCAGTAAGAGAACTGCACCTAGAGCAAATGGCCGCCGGGGAAGGTGTCCTGCTACCCACTGGGTATTCTAAGATTCGTGATCAGAGTAAAAGCATCAGCCCAAGATTAATTTTATGGTTTAATTTGCCTTAAGGGCGCACTAGATAATTACAGAAATATACAGTAAAGCTATACAACGTAACTACAATGGAATGGCAGTCAGAGTAAAAATACAACAATAATGTACAAGGCTTAAAGGTATTAGCTATAGATCAATATTACCGGGTTATATGGTCATGAGGAGGCATAGAGCTCTGCGTTCCCCAGGTGAGTCTTCAGTTGCTGGACAGCCCCCAATGCATGTGCTGCAGCTCCATTTGGCAAGTCTGTCCCTGATGCTTCTGTGTGTGAAAATGGAATGAGAGACCAGTCTCTTCTTGGCTACAGCTTCCAAACCTGCTAGGCCCTTCCCCATTTGCTTTGAAGCCCGCATATTAACTGGCCTGCAATTCATATGGAGCAGGAAACAATGCCTTGAGCTTGAGCTAATTACCATACGACTGACCATCTTTTCAGACCCTGGCCTAAACCAATTAGCATGTAAAGGCCTATTGATTCATAGTGGACATCAAAGCTGGCCGTACTGAATATGCTAATAGGCCCTTGTAGCTAAAAGTATGTGGCTGTGTGAACTGACAAAATGGAGGCTGGTACAGGCCCTATACAAAATGGCGACAATCTTTTCCTTACAGTGACGACAAAATTAAACCTGGTAAAAAACAACGACCATCTAGCTTGTCTGGAATTCAGACGTTTTGCAGACTCTAAATACAGCAGGTTCTTGTGATCAGTAATGACGGTGACCGGGTGGACTGCCCCCTCCAAAAAGTGACGCCACTCTTCAAAAGCCAACTTAATGGCCAAGAGTTCCCTATTGCCGACATCATAATTCCTCTCAAAAGACAAAAAACCTGACTGGCACTTCCAGACTAATGTGAACTAGGTGCAAACCAAAGGGAGCTACCCTCATGTAAAACATCCAAAAAAAGGCTGCACTCAAGCATACTAAAGCATGACAACATAGAATACATGAAATTTTGAATAGCAATATGGCTTTGGAATATAAGAAAAAATTTGAGACGCTTAGTATAAACATTTGGCCAAACATTTTAAAGCCCAACAACCATCGTCAAGGTGGTCTCAATTCTGTTGAGTCCCTAACCTAATGTGAACATACCTCTATTAGGCTGATATCTGAATTTCTGTCAGTAATGCCTGCATTTATGGGTAAAGTAGGGAGCTGGTGTAATTAAAATCACCACCTGGTGGGGGCGGAGTGCTCGGTCAGCAAGCTAACATTCAAAAGACAAAAAACCTGACTGGCACTTCCAGACTAATGTGAACTAGGTGCAAACCAAAGGGAGCTACCCTCATGTAAAACATCCAAAAAAAGGCCTATGTATTCTATGTTGTCATGCTTTAGTATGCTTGAGTGCAGCCTTTTTTTGGATCATAATTCCTCTCGGCGGACAACAATTTTTTAGAGAAGAAAGCGCACGGATGCCATTTACCAGGGGACGGACCTTGAGATAATACCGCACCCACTCCTACGTCAGATGCGTCTTCCTCCACAATGAACGGTTGTGATGCATCAGGTTGGATGAGTATGGGTGCTGAAGCAAAACATTTTTTCAAGGAGGAGAATGCTTGACAAGCTTTGTCAGACCACCTAGAAAAATCCGTCCCTTTTTTTGTCATGTCAGTGAGAGGTTTGACAACAGATGAGAAATTACGAATAAATTTCCGGTAGTAGTTAGCAAACCCCAGGAAATGCTGCAGTGCTTTAAGATCCTCTGGCCGATCCCATTCAAGCACAGCCTTCACTTTCCCAGGGTCTATACGGAAACCGGAGGCTGACACCAAGAATCCTAAAAACTGAAGTTCTTGTACAGCGAATACACACTTCTCCCATTTGGCGTACAGTTTATTATCTCGCAAGATCTGCAACACTTGTCTCACATGCTCCTGATGAGACACAAGATCCGGCGAGTAAATTAAGATGTCATCTAGATAAATGACAACAAACTGTCCCACTAGGTGGCGAAAGATGTCATTAACAAAATGTTGAAACACCGCCGGGGCAGTAGTCAGACCGAAAGGCATGACAAGGTTCTCATAATGTCCCTCCGGAGTGTTAAACGCCGTCTTCCACTCATCCCCCTCCTTTATCCTAATCAGATTATACGCCCCCCTGAGATCCAACTTAGAGAACCATTTGGCGCCCACAATCTGATTGAAGAGATCAGGAATAAGTGGGAACGGATACAAATCTCGGACCGTAATCCGATTAAGCTCAAGGAAATCCAGGCAAGGGCGTAGGCCTCCATCTTTTTTCTTCACAAAGAAGAACCCCGCGGCCACTGGGGAAGATGAAGGTCTAATATGCCCCTTGGCCAGACTTTCCGAAATGTAATCCTTCATAGCTTGCCTCTCAGGACCAGAAAGGTTATATAACCTAGATTTTGGTAACTTAGCATCAGGAAGCAATTTTATAGCACAGTCATATGCGCAATGAGGAGGTAATTCTTGACACCCTTCCTCTGAAAACACATCCTCAAAGTCCTCCAGAAAAGGAGGTAAGGTTCTAGGCACGACCGTACCGATGACCGTGTTCATGCAGTTACTATTGCAAAATTCACCCCACTGGCTTATCTCTCTGGATTGCCAATTAATAACTGGGTTATGTTTAGTTAACCAAGGAAGTCCCAACACAATAGGAGTGGGAAAGGCCCTCCAACACATAACAAGACAATAGTTCTTTATGTATTGCCCCCACTCGAAGGTCTATGTTATGCACGGCTTGCACAAAGCTACCTTGACCGAGAGGCCTGGCGTCAATAGAGAATATAGGGATAGGTTTGGCCAATACACTCAGTTGCATACCTTGCACCTGGGCAAACCGTGCGTCCACCAGATTAGCCGCGGCCCCACTATCCAGAAGAACAGAAATCCTCTCAGTTCTCGTACCTACCACCACCTCCGCTGGTACGAGAAACTGAGACGGACTTGGGGACGAAATACATACTCCCAGATTGTCGTCCACCACACAACCTGGGATTAATAGTTTTCCGGCGACTTCTTGCTCAGTACAGTACGGGATGGACACCCCTCAATAAAATGTCCCTCTCTCCCGCAGAAGAAACACCTTGTTTTGCGGCGCACCGCCGATCCCCTCCCTCGGAATGATGTCCCTCCCAACTGCATAGGTTCCTCGGAACAAACCAGGGGAACCTCAATATTAGGGACTTTAGAAGGAGGTGGAGTCATCACAGGGGGCGGAGTTACCCCACACCTCTCCCGAAGCCGTCTATCAATGCGAATAGCAAGAGCCATAGCGGCCTCCAGTGACGGGGGAGAATCATACTGAGCCAACACATCTTTTAATTTGTCAGATAAACCTTGACAAAACTGGCTCTTAAGAGCCGGGTCATTCCACTGAGTATCCGTGGCCCACCTACGGAACTCTGAAGAAAATTCCTCCGCCGGACGATCTCCCTGCTGTATCCTACGTAACTTCATTTCAGCAAGGGAGACCCGATCCGGGTCATCATATACCAGACCCAGGGCTGTAAAAAATCGGTCCACTGACTGAGAGCCGGGAGCCCGGGGGGAGAGAGAACGCCCAGGATTGAGGGTCCCCTTGTAAGAGCGAGATGACAATTCCCACCCTCTGATCCTCACTCCCCGACGACTGCGGCCGCAGCCGAAAATACAATTTACATGCTTCCCGGTAAGTAAAAAACTTGTCCCGCCCACCAGTGAACCTGTCCGGGAGAGCTACTTTAGGTTCAAATCTGGTTTGCTCCCGGGGGTACAAAACCTTGGATTTAACGTCCGTCAACTCCATGGACAAACTCTGCAACTGCTGAGCTAAATGGGCTACTGGATCCATGGTGGCTGGGGAGAATCTTTAGATGGGCCGGTGAAAATGTCACGACTGATAACAGATATATTCAAAGATAGCAACCTATATCTAATGTGACATCATTCTAAATTTCATATAATAGAGAAAATCAACATGTATACATAGTATCTGCCAGCAATGTCTTACCTGACATAATATCCTATGTATTGTGGGTCAATACTGTGTACGTGTCACGCTGTCTCTGGATAGAGGTGGACCGGGGTCTATGCTGACCCTGAACTGGGGTCCTGACTAGTCCCTCTACCTGGAGGTACTGTTAATGGTACAGAGGTCCAGGCCGCCAGCGTAACCCTGTCTCCTGTAGATCCCTGACCACTGTAATCTAGTCCTGAGAAGGACCCTGATTACCACCACAGGGAATGGCAGGTAACAGCTTACACACAGTCTAAGACAAACGAGACAGACAAGGGGTAAAGAAAACACAGCCTTGCATACAACACTTCCACTACAGAGGAACACAAAAGGTTAAGGAGATAAACAATAAGCGAGGAGAGGAAAAACCACAACAGGCACTCTTAGCTTAAGTCTTCTCAGAAACGATCCGCTCTGCTGGTCTGAATGAATGCTTTCACCGGCAACTTCCCCAGCAGACCAGCAGGTATATGAAGGAAGCTAATTAACAAAACATCAATCCAGCTGGGCGAGGCTGGTCAGCCTAGCACCGAGAGAGAAAGAATTAACTCCCTCAGTGCCGAAAAACACCCAGCACCAGAAACTCAGCTGTGCGAAGTCAGGGTGTGCAATCGCGTCGATCTCCGCCGCGACACACCCGTGACAGGTTTCCACTGTTTAGGCACATCTGGGGCACTGCAAACGGAACATGACCCCCATCAACGTCTGCATTCCAAAACGTTACTACTTCCTTTCCAAGCCCTGTCGTGCACCCAAACAGTTCCCCCCCCCCCACATATGGGGTATCAGCGTACTCAGGACAAATTGGACAACAACTTTTGGGGTCCAATTTCCTTGGGAAAAATCAAAAATTTGGGACTAAAAAATCATTTTTGTGGAAAATTGTTTCTTTTTTTTTTCACACCCAGGCAGTATAAACTTTTGTGAAACACTTGGGGGTTCAAAGTGCTCACAACAGATCTAGATAAGTTCCTTAGGGGGTCTAGTTTCCAAAATGGTGTCACTTGTGGGGGTTTCCACTGTTTAGGCACATCAGGGGCTCTCCAAACACGACATGGCGTCCAATCTCAATTCCAGCCAATTTTAGTTTGAAAAAGTCAAACGACGCTCCTTCCCTTACGAGCTCTGCCGTGTGCCCAAACAGTGGTTTTCCCCCACATATGGGCTATTGGCGTACTCAGGAGAAATTGCACAACTTTATCTGTCCATTTTCTTCATTTACTCTTGTGAAAATAAAAAAAAAAGTTTGTAAAAGATCATTTTTGGGCTAAAAAGTTAAATATTCATTTTTTTCCTTCCACGTTGCTTCAGCTCCTGTGAAGCACCTGAAGGGTTAATAAACTTCTTGAATGTGGTTTTGAGCACCTTGAGGGGTGCAGTTTTTAGAATGCTGTCACTTTTGGGTATTTTCTGCTATATAGACCCCTCAAAGTGACTTCAAATATGAGATGGTCCCTAAAAAAAATGGCTTTGTAAATTTTGTTGTAAAAATGAGAAATCGCTGGTCAACTTTTTACCCTTATAATTTCCTAAGAAAAAAAAAATTTGGTTCCAAAATTGTGCTGCCCTGCTGTTGTTCCTGTCCTCCGCTACCGAAACACAACAGAAAGGGTTTCCAAGGTCTACCTTTCCATCATTTCGGCGGTCCTTTCGGAGGAGTCGTAGGTCGCAGTGAGCAGAGGTATAGAGAACGAGACAGATCAGACAAGCAATCCAGTGGAGGGAGAGGTTTCTACCCCCCCCCCAGAGACACCAAGAAGCCCTCCTAATGACTTATTTTCCCAGCTCTCTCACTTCCTCTCAGTCTGGGAAGGAATTTCGTCCAGTACCTGGATTCGGCAGATTGTGGGATCAGGTCTAAAGCCAAGTTTCCACAAACTACCGCCACTGAGATATATAGAGATCCCGGTACAACCTTCACAAGAAAAGCAACGGGTCATGGAAGAAGAAATCGTTTCATTGCTGGAAAAACATGTACTGGAAGAAGTTCCCGTAGAGGAAAGAAAGAAGGGGTTCTATTCCCCCCTTTTTCTGATTAAAAAAACCAGGTGGCTCGTGGAGGACCATTATAAACTTGAAAGGTCTGAACAGTTTTTAATAAACCCTTCATTCAAAATGGAGTCAATAAGATCAGCAGTGAAAGTTCTTTTTCCACATTGTTACATGGCGGTCTTGGACTTCAAGGACTATCACTATCACGACCCCAATGCGGATGAAATCTCAGTGTATTTATTTCCAGTACAGAGCCCTACCCTTCGGGTTGGCAGTCGCCCCTCGGATATTCTCAAAGCTAATCTCAGAAGTGACCGTTCATCTCCGGGAGAAGGACATTCTAGTGATTCCATATCTGGACGATATTTTGATTGTATGAAATTCCTTTCTTCCCTGCTACAAGCAAGTCAGGATAGTCAGGACACTTTAGAGATTTTGGAGTGGCAGTTTTATCTACAAAAGTCCAGATTGAAGCCGGTAAAGGGGCAGGTTTTCTTGGGTTTAGTAATAGACTCCGTGAGGCAGGAATGTCGACTCCCAGAGGAAAAGGAAAAGATCAAACAACTGGTCTTATCGTCAGTGGCAAATCCAAAAATGACCCTCAGGAAAGCAATGTCGCTATTGGGGTATACCTGCAGTGAAATGGGCTCAGTTCCACACAAGACGGCTGCAGTGTTGTGTACTGGAGAACGAGCTACTTCTACAGGATCACTTAGAATCAAACCTTAGCCTCCCAAAGATAGTTCTCCGATCACTCAGGTGGCGGTTGACTCAGTCGACTCAGTTCCGAGGGGGTGCCCTGGGTATGCAAAGCATCCAAAATAGTCACAATGGACGCCAGTCCCTGGGGGTGGGGAGCCCACCTGGACACCTTGTGGCTTCAGAAGGCCTGGTCTCAGGAAGAGAGAAGCCTATCGTCAAACATTTGGGAGCTTCTAGCCGTCGAGAGAGCACTGAAGGGACTGCTACCACATTTACAGGGGCAACATGTGAGGGTTATGTCGGACAATCAAGTGGCAGTAGCCTACATAAACATCCAAGGGGGCACTCGTTCTTGCCTGCTAATGGAGGTAGCAGAAAGGATTATGTTACTATCAGAGGGACATTTCCTTTCATTATCGGCCCTGCACATCCGAGGAACAGACAATTTGAAAGCGGACTTCCTAAGTCCAACCAGCTAACAGAAGGAGATTGGTCCCTAAAAAGATAAGTGTTCAACCAGATTGTGGGCATGTGGGGTCGGCCTCAGATAGACCTCTTTGCCTCAAGAGACAACAGAAGGGTCCAAAAATTATGTTCCTTAAACCCAGCAGACAGACCGTATGCAGTAGCCGCCTTCAGGATAGAGTGGACACCGGGGCTCCTCTATGCCTTCCCTCCAATATGCCTCATACCTTTGGTCTTAAGAAAGATCAGGGAAGACAGGGCCAGAATAATTTTAAAGCTCCTTTTTGGCCAAAGACGTCTTGGTTCTACTGGCTGAGGGCAATGTCAGTGACTGATCCGTGGGTCCTCCCAGAAGGCCAAGATCTCCTGTCACAGGGGCCCTTCCTGCACTCTCAGATGTCCGGACTGCATTTGACAGCCTGGAATTTGAGAGGGCACTTCTAGAGAGGAAGGGTTTCTCGGCAAGGTTAAATTTCCACACTGCTTAGTAGCAGAACGCCAGTAACCACTAGAATTAATGGGAGGATCTCGCTAAAATTTTTATCTTTCTCAGGTCCAGTACGGGAGGTGGAGATCCTGTTAGAGGCTATATTAGAATTTCTGGAAAGAGAGCTAGAGATCGGCTTAGCGGTTAATACCCTTAAAGTACAGGTTTAAGCCCTGAGGGCCTTATATAATTGTGATCTGGCAAAGGATAGATGGGTGGCCAGGTTCATTAAGGCCTGTAATAGAGCTGCTTCTGTTCCATCTCCTACACCTCCTCCATGGGATCTGAATTTCGTTTTGTCGGCATTAGCAGAGTCCCTTTGAACCATTAGACTCAACTTCTGAAAGAGTGATTTCATTGAAGACAGCCTTATTAGTCACACTCACTTCAGTGATTGCTTCACTCTTATGTAAAAAACAAAAACTTGATGTATTACCTTTTCCATCCAGCCCCAGTGGCCTAATGGATAAGGCCCTGGCCTCCTAAGCCAGGGATTGTGGGTTCAGGTCCCTATCTGGGGTGCTTGTTAATTTCTCTTTCCAACTGCCTCTTAGGAATGTTGATAGTGCAGGTGGAAAGTGTTGTACTGGAGGATTGTAATGTTTCCTCATAAATTAGTTCTTGCAAACTTCTAAGAGAGAAATTTCAAAGAGATATTTAAGTTTTTGAATTTTTGTAAGTTGCCGTAGGTATGGACAAGTCTACTGAGTCCCACCGTAATCTGGTGTCATAATTGAAAGGGAAATGTGAAAGATACGAGTATTTCTTTTAAGGCTTCTGGCAGTCCAATAAACTTTCCATCATCGCATTAATAACGTACACTGACTAAGAGATAAAAAATGACACGACAAAGGTAGCCCTGTCACTTTTCTAAAATAAAGATGCATGTGCTTACGGACGGTTATTTTCAATTTGGAGTTCAAACTTACAAGATCGTTCTTGATAACTCAATCAAAATTGATTGCTTCACTCTTATGTAAAAAAAAAAAACCTCGATGCATTACTTTTTCCATCCAGCCCCAGTGGCCTAATGGATAAGGCACTGGCCTCCTAAGCTGGGGATTGTGGGTTCAAGTCCCATCTGGGGTGCTTGTTAATTTCTCTTTCCAACAGCATCTCATGGAATGTTGATGGTGCAGGTGAAAAGTGCTAAACTGGACGATTGCAATGTTTCCTCATAAACTAGATCTTGCAAACTTCTCCCGTTTAGAACAGTCCTTTCTATGTACTGAGAAAATTGTTATCATGCAACAGTGTTGACTTTTTGTGTGGCGGAAGAATATAGCCTCTTAATTCATTTCATCTTCATTAATTCCCCGAATGCCACAAGGTATATTTTCTAAGATATGGATATGCTTTCAACCATACACTCAATGCAAACTATAACGTCAACGTCTGTTCATTGCAGCAAATGTACGTGCGCATTTCCTGAAAAAAACCAGGATGTTGGAGTTAAAAAGACCCAGCGTCCAGTGTAACAAATTTCTCATTTTCATTTTTAATAAAGATTGTGATATGGTAAAATATATATTGTCAAATATTATAATAAAACCCCCCAAAACCTGTTGTAAGAAATAGTTAATTTTCTGAAGAACAATCCATTTTAAATGTCTTTTTTTTGGAGAATTTATCCTTTACTGCTTTAGCAAGATGGCTCCAGTGGCGCAATCGGCAGCGCACGGTACTTATAAAGCAGTAACTGTTGAGCAATGCCGATGGTTGGGAGTTCGACCTCACCTGGAGCATTTTTTTCTTGTCTTTCTTTTGTATTTTTGACTACTGAAGTAGTTGAATCGGTTCATGATCTGGTGCCAAGATTAAGAGAGAAATTTCAAAGAGATATTTGTTAAGTTTTTGTATTTTTGTAAGTTGCCGTAGGTTGATCAAGTCTACTGAGTCCCACCGTAATCTGGTGTCATAATTGAAAGGGAAATGTGAAAGATACGAGTATTTCTTTTTAAGGCTTCTGGCAGTCCAATAAACTTTCCATCTATCGCATTAATAACGTACACTGACTAAGAGATAAAAATGACACGACAAAGGTAGCCCTGTCACTTTTCTAAAATAAAGATGCATGTGCTTACGGACGATTATTTTCAATTTGGAGTTCAAACTTACAAAATCGTTCTTGATAACTCAATCAAATTGATTGCTTCACTCTTATGTAAAAAAAAAAAAACCTCGATGCATTACTTTTCCATCCAGCCCCAGTGGCCTAATGGATAAGGCACTGGCTCCTAAGCCAGGGATTGTGGGTTCAAGTCCCATCTGGGGTGCTTGTTAATTTCTCTTTCCAACAGCATCTCATGGAATGTTGATGGTGCAGGTGAAAAGTGCTAAACTGGACGATTGCAATGTTTCCTCATAAACTAGATCTTGCAAACTTCTCCCGTTTAGAACAGTCCTTTCTATGTACTGAGAAAATTGTTATCATGCAACAGTGTTGACTTTTTGTGTGGCGGAAGAATATAGCCTCTTAATTCATTTCATCTTCATTAATTCCCCGAATGCCACAAGGTATATTTTCTAAGATATGGATATGCTTTCAACCATACAATCAATGCAAACTATAACGTCAACGTCTGTTCATTGCAGCAAATGTACGTGCGCATTTCCTGAAAAAAACCCAGGATGTTGGAGTCTAAAAAGACCCAGCGTCCAGTGTACAAATTTCTCATTTTCATTTTTAATAAAGATTGTGATATGGTAAAATATATATTGTCAAATATTATAATAAAACCCCCAAAACCTGTTGTAAGAAATAGTTAATTTTCTGAAGAACAATCCCCTTTTAAATGTCTTTTTTTGGAGAATTTATCCTTTACTGCTTTAGCAAGATGGCTCCAGTGGTCGCAATCGGTCAGCGCACGGTACTTATAAAGCAGTAACTGTTAGCAATGCCGAGGTTGTGAGTTCGACCCTCACCTGGAGCATTTTTTCTTGTCTTTCTTTTGTATTTTTGACTACTGAAGTAGTTGAATCGGTTCATGATCTGGTGCCAAGATTAAGAGAGAAATTTCAAAGAGATATTTGTTAAGTTTTTGTATTTTTGTAAGTTGCCGTAGGTTGGACAAGTCTACTGAGTCCCACCGTAATCTGGTGTCATAATTGAAAGGGAAATGTGAAAGATACGAGTATTTCATTTTAAGGCTTCTGGCAGTCCAATAAACTTTCCATCATCGGCATTAATAACGTACACTGACTAAGAGATAAAAATGACACGACAAGGTAGCCCTGTCACTTTTCTAAAATAAAGATGCATGTGCTTACGGACGATTATTTTCAATTTGAGTTCAAACTTACAAGATCGTTCTTGATAACTCAATCAAAATTGATTGCTTCACTTTATGTAAAAAAAAAAAAACCTCGATGCATTACCTTTTCCACCAGCCCCAGTGGCCTAATGGATAAGGCACTGGCCTCCTAAGCCAGGGATTGTGGGTTCAAGTCCCATCTGGGGTGCTTGTTAATTTCTCTTTCCAACAGCATCTCATGGAATGTTGATGGTGCAGGTGAAAAGTGCTAAACTGGACGATTGCAATGTTTCCTCATAAACTAGATCTTGCAAACTTCTCCCATTTTAGAACAGTCCTTTCTATGTACTGAGAAAATTGTTATCATGCAACAGTGTTGACTTTTTGTGTGGCGGAAGAATATAGCCTCTTAATTCATTTCATCTTCATTAATTCCCCGAATGCCACAAGGTATATTTTCTAAGATATGGATATGCTTTCAAACCATACAATCAATGCAAACATAACGTCAACGTCTGTTCATTGCAGCAAATGTACGTGCGCATTTCCTGAAAAAAACCCAGGATGTTGGAGTCTAAAAAGACCCAGCGTCCAGTGTACAAATTTCTCATTTTCATTTTTAATAAAGATTGTGATATGGTAAAATATATATTGTCAAATATTATAATAAAACCCCCAAAACCTGTTGTAAGAAATTAGTTAATTTTCTGAAGAACAATCCCCTTTTAAATGTCTTTTTTTTGGAGAATTTATCCTTTACTGCTTTAGCAAGATGGCTCCAGTGGCGCAATCGGTCAGCGCACGGTACTTATAAAGCAGTAACTGTTGAGCAATGCCGAGGTTGTGAGTTCGACCCTCACCTGGAGCATTTTTTTCTTGTCTTTCTTTTGTATTTTTGACTACTGAAGTAGTTGAATCGGTTCATGATCTGGTGCCAAGATTAAGAGAGAAATTTCAAGAGAATATTTGTTAAGTTTTTGTATTTTTGTAAGTTGCCGTAGGTTGGACAAGTCTACTGAGTCCCACCGTAATCTGGTGTCATAATTGAAAGGGAAATGTGAAAGATACGAGTATTTCATTTTAAGGCTTCTGGCAGTCCAATAAACTTTCCATCATCTGCATTAATAACGTACACTGACTAAGAGATAAAAAATGACACGACAAAGGTAGCCCTGTCACTTTTCTAAAATAAAGATGCATGTGCTTACGGACGATTATTTTCAATTTGGAGTTCAAACTTACAAGATCGTTCTTGATAACTCAATCAAAATTGATTGCTTCACTCTTATGTAAAAAAAAAAAACCTTGATGCATTACTTTTTCCATCAGCCCCAGTGGCCTAATGGATAAGGCACTGGCCTCCTAAGCGTGATTGGGGGTTCAAGTCATTGGGTCTTGTTAATTTCTCTTTCCAACAGCATCTCATGGAATGTTGATGTGCAGGTGAAAAGTGCTAAACTGGACGATTGCAATGTTTCCTCCTAAACTAGATCTTGCAAACTTCTCCCGTTTAGAACAGTCCTTTCTATGTACTGAGAAAATTGTTATCATGCAACAGTGTTGACTTTTTGTGTGGCGGAAGAATATAGCCTCTTAATTCATTTCATCTTCATTAATTCCCCGAATGCCACATGGTATATTTTCTAAGATATGGATATGCTTTCAACCATACAATCAATGCAAACTATAACGTCAACGTCTGTTCATTGCAGCAAATGTACGTGCGCATTTCCTGAAAAAAACCCAGGATGTTGGAGTCTAAAAAGACCCAGCGTCCAGTGTACAAATTTCTCATTTTCATTTTTAATAAAGATTGTGATATGGTAAAATATATATTGTCAAATATTATAATAAAACCCCCAAAACCTGTTGTAAGAAATAGTTAATTTTCTGAAGAACAATCCCCTTTTAAATGTCTTTTTTTGGAGAATTTATCCTTTACTGCTTTAGCAAGATGGCTCCAGTGGCGCAATCGGTCAGCGCACGGTACTTATAAAGCAGTAACTGTTGAGTAATGCCGAGGTTGTGATTCGACCCTCACCTGGAGCATTTTTTTCTTGTCTTTCTTTTGTATTTTTGACTACTGAAGTAGTTGAATCGGTTCATGATCTGGTGCCAAGATTAAGAGAGAAATTTCAAAGAGATATTTGTTAAGTTTTTGTATTTTTGTAAGTTGCCGTAGGTTGGACAAGTCTACTGAGTCCCATCGTAATCTGGTGTCATAATTGAAAGGGAAATGTGAAAGATACGAGTATTTCATTTTAAGGCTTCTGGCAGTCCAATAAACTTTCCATCATCTGCATTAATAACGTACACTGACTAAGAGATAAAAATGACACGACAAAGGTAGCCCTGTCACTTTTCTAAAATAAAGATGCATTTGCTTACGGACGGTTATTTTCAATTTAGAGTTCAAACTTACAAGATCGTTCTTGTAACTCAATCAAAATTGATTGCTTCACTCTTATGTAAAAAAAAACCAAAAACCTCAATGATCACATTTTCCATCCAGCCCCAGTGGCCTAATGGATAAGGCACTGGCCTCCTAAGCCAGGATTGTGGGTTCAAGTCCATCTGGGTGCTTGTTAATTTCTCTTCAACAGCATCTCATGGAATGTTGATGGTGCAGGTGAAAAGTGCTAAACTGGACGATTGCAATGTTTCCTCATAAACTAGATCTTGCAAACTTCTCCCATTTAGAACAGTCCTTTCTATGTACTGAGAAAAATTGTTATCATGCAACAGTGTTGACTTTTTGTGTGGCGGAAGAATATAGCCTCTTAATTCAATTCATCTTCATTATTCCCCGAATGCCACAAGTATATTTTCTAAGATATGGATATGCTTTCAACCATACACTCAATGCAAACTATAACGTCAACGTCTGTTCATTGCAGCAAATGTACGTGCGCATTTCCTGAAAAAAACCCAGGATGTTGGAGTCTAAAAAGACCCAGCGTCCAGTGCACAAATTCTCATTTTCATTTTTAATAAAGATTGTGATATGGTAAAATATATATTGTCAAATATTATAATAAAACCCCCAAAACCTGTTGTAAGAAATAGTTAATTTTCTAAAGAACAATCCCCTTTTAAATGTCTTTTCTTTTGGAGAATTTATCCTTTACTTCTTTAGCAAGTTGGCTCCAGTGGCGCAATCCGTCAGCGCAGGTACTTATAAAGCAGTAACTGTTGAGCAATGCTGAGGTTGTGAGTTTGACCCTCACCTGGAGCATTTTTTTCTGTCTTTTTTGTATTTTTGACTACTGAAGTAGTTGAATCGGTTCATGATCTGGTGCCAAGATTAAGAGAGAAATTTCAAAGAGATATTTGTTAAGTTTTTGTATTTTTGTAATTGCCGTAGTTGGACAAGTCTACTGAGTCCCACCGTAATCTGGTGTCATAATTGAAAGGGAAATGTGAAAGATACGAGTATTTCATTTTAAGGCTTCTGGCAGTCCAATAAACTTTCCATCATCGCATTAATAACGTAACACTAAGAGATAAAAATGACACGACAAAGGTAGCCCTGTCACTTTTCTAAAATAAAGATGCATGTGCTTACGGACGATTATTTTCAATTTGGAGTTCAAACTTACAAGATCGTTCTTGATAACTCAATCAAAATTGATTGCTTCACTCTTATGTAAAAAAAAAAAACCTCGATGCATTACCTTTTCCATCCAGCCCAGTGGCCTAATGGATAAGGCACTGGCCTCCTAAGCCAGGATTGTGGGTTAGTCCCATCTGGGGTGCTTGTTAATTTCTCTTTTCAACAGCATCTCATGGAATGTTGATGGTGCGGTGAAAAGTGCTAAACTGGACGATTGCAATGTTTCCTCATAAACTAGATCTTGCAAACTTCTCCCGTTTAGAACAGTCCTTTCTATGTACTGAGAAAATTGTTATCATGCAACAGTGTTGACTTTTGTGTGGCGGAAGAATATAGCCTCTTAATTCATTTCATCTTCATTAATTCCCCGAATGCCACAAGGTTTTTTCTAAGATATGGATATGCTTTCAACCATACATCAATGCAAATATAACGTCAACGTCTGTTCATTGCAGCAAATGTACGTGCGCATTTCCTGAAAAAACCAGGATGTTGGAGTCTAAAAAGACCCAGCGTCCAGTGTACAAATTTCTCATTTCATTTTTAATAAAGATTGTGATATGGTAAAATATATATTGTCAAATATTATAATAAAACCCCCAAAACCTGTTGTAAGAAATAGTTAATTTTCTGAAGAACAATCCCTTTTAAATGTCTTTTTTTGGAGAATTTATCCTTTACTGCTTTAGCAAGATGCTCCAGTGCGCAATCGGTCAGCGCACGGTACTTATAAGCAGTAACTGTTGAGCAATGCCGAGGTTGTGAGTTCGACCTCACCTGGAGCATTTTTTTCTTGTCTTTCTTTTGTATTTTGACTACTGAAGTAGTTGAATCGGTTCATGATCTGGTGCCAAGATTAGAGAGAAATTTCAAAGAGATATTTGTTAAGTTTTTGTATTTTTGTAAGTTGCCGTAGGTTGGACAAGTCTACTGAGTCCCACCGTAATTGGTGTCATAATTGAAAGGGAAATGTGAAAGATACGAGTATTTCTTTTAAGGCTTCTGGCAGTCCAATAAACTTTCCATCATCGGCATTAATAACGTACACTGACTAAGAGATAAAAATGACACGACAAAGGTAGCCTGTCACTTTTCTAAAATAAAGATGCATGTGCTTACGGACGATTATTTTCAATTTGGAGTTCAAACTTACAAGATCGTTCTTGATAACTCAATCAAAATTGATTGCTTCACTTATGTAAAAAAAAAAAAACCTCGATGCATTACTTTCCATCCAGCCCAGTGGCCTAATGGATAAGGCACTGGCCTCCTAAGCCAGGGATTGTGGGTTCAAGTCCATCTGGGTGCTTGTTAATTTCTCTTTCCAACAGCATCTCATGGAATGTTGATGGTGCAGGTGAAAAGTGCTAAACTGGACGATTGCATGTTTCCTCTAAACTAGATCTTGCAAACTTCTCCTTTAGAACAGTCCTTTCTATGTACTGAGAAATTGTTATCATGCAACAGTGTTGACTTTTTGTGTGGCGGAAGAATATAGCCTCTTAATTCATTTCATCTTCATTAATTCCCCGAATGCCACAAGTATATTTTCTAAGATATGGATATGCTTTCAACATACAATCAATGCAAACATAACGTCAACGTCTGTTCTTGCAGCAAATGTGTGCGATTTCCTGAAAAAAACCAGGATGTTGGAGTCTAAAAGACCCAGCGTCCAGTGACAATTTCTCATTTTCATTTTTAAAAGATTGTGATATGGTAAAATATATATTGTCAAATATTATAATAAACCCCCAAAACCTGTTGTAAGAAATAGTTAATTTTCTGAAGAACAATCCCTTTTAAATGTCTTTTTTTGGAGAATTTATCCTTTACTGCTTTAGCAAGATGGCTCCAGTGGCGCAATCGTCAGCGCAGGTACTTATAAAGCAGTAACTGTTGAGCAATGCGAGGTTGTGAGTTGACCCTCACCTGGAGCATTTTTTCTTGTCTTTCTTTTGTATTTTGACTACTGAAGTAGTTGAATCGGTTCATGATCTGGTGCCAAGATTAAGAGAGAAATTTCAAAGAGATATTTGTTAAGTTTTTGTATTTTTGTAAGTTGCCGTAGGTTGGACAAGTCTACTGAGTCCCACCGTAATCTGGTGTCATAATTGAAAGGGAAATGTGAAAGATACGAGTATTTCATTTTAAGGCTTCTGGCAGTCCAATAAACTTTCCATCATCGGCATTAATAACGTACACTGACTAAGAGATAAAAATGACACGACAAAGGTAGCCCTGTCACTTTTCTAAAATAAAGATGCATGTGCTTACGGACGATTATTTTCAATTTGGAGTTCAAACTTACAAGATCGTTCTTGATAACTCAATCAAAATTGATTGCTTCACTTTATGTAAAAAAAAAAAAAACCTCGATGCATTACCTTTTCCATCCAGCCCCAGTGGCCTAATGGATAAGGCACTGGCCTCCTAAGCCAGGGATTGTGGGTTCAAGTCCCATCTGGGGTGCTTGTTAATTTCTCTTTCCAACAGCATCTCATGGAATGTTGATGGTGCAGGTGAAAAGTGCTAAACTGGACGATTGCAATGTTTCCTCATAAACTAGATCTTGCAAACTTCTCCCTTTAGAACAGTCCTTTCTATGTACTGAGAAAATTGTTATCATGCAACAGTGTTGACTTTTTGTGTGGCGGAAGAATATAGCCTCTTAATTCATTTCATCTTCATTAATTCCCCGAATGCCACAAGGTATATTTTCTAAGATATGGATATGCTTTCAAACATACAATCAATGCAAACGATAACGTCAACGTCTGTTCATTGCAGCAAATGTACGTGCGCATTTCCTGAAAAAAACCCAGGATGTTGGAGTCTAAAAAGACCCAGCGTCCAGTGTACAAATTTCTCATTTTCATTTTTAATAAAGATTGTGATATGGTAAAATATATATTGTCAATATATATAATAAAACCCCCAAAACCTGTTGTAAGAAATAGTTAATTTTCTGAAGAACAATCCCCTTTTAAATGTCTTTTTTTGGAGAATTTATCCTTTACTGCTTTAGCAAGATGGCTCCAGTGGCGCAATCGGTCAGCGCACGGTACTTATAAAGCAGTAACTGTTGAGCAATGCCGAGGTTGTGAGTTCGACCCTCACCTGGAGCATTTTTTTCTTGTCTTTCTTTTGTATTTTTGACTACTGAAGTAGTTGAATCGGTTCATGATCTGGTGCCAAGATTAAGAGAGAAATTTCAAAGAGATATTTGTTAAGTTTTTGTATTTTTGTAAGTTGCCGTAGGTTGGACAAGTCTACTGAGTCCCACCGTAATCTGGTGTCATAATTGAAAGGGAAATGTGAAAGATACGAGTATTTCATTTTAAGGCTTCTGGCAGTCCAATAAACTTTCCATCATCGGCATTAATAACGTACACTGACTAAGAGATAAAATGACACGACAAAGGTAGCCCTGTCACTTTTCTAAAATAAAGATGCATGTGCTTACGGACGATTATTTTCAATTTGGAGTTCAAACTTACAAGATCGTTCTTGATAACTCAATCAAAATTGATTGCTTCACTCTTATGTAAAAAAAAAAAACCTCGATGCATTACCTTTCCATCCAGCCCCAGTGGCCTAATGGATAAGGCACTGGCCTCCTAAGCCAGGGATTGTGGGTTCAAGTCCCATCTGGGGTGCTTGTTAATTTCTCTTTCCAACAGCATCTCATGGAATGTTGATGGTGCAGGTGAAAAGTGCTAAACTGGACGATTGCAATGTTTCCTCATAAACTAGATCTTGCAAACTTCTCCCTTTAGAACAGTCCTTTCTATGTACTGAGAAAATTGTTATCATGCAACAGTGTTGACTTTTTGTGTGGCGGAAGAATATAGCCTCTTAATTCATTTCATCTTCATTAATTCCCCGAATGCCACAAGGTATATTTTCTAAGATATGGATATGCTTTCAACCATACAATCAATGCAAACGATAACGTCAACGTCTGTTCATTGCAGCAAATGTACGTGCGCATTTCCTGAAAAAAACCCAGGATGTTGGAGTCTAAAAAGACCCAGCGTCCAGTGTACAAATTTCTCATTTTCATTTTTAATAAAGATTGTGATATGGTAAAATATATATTGTCAAATATTATAATAAAACCCCCAAAACCTGTTGTAAGAAATAGTTAATTTTCTGAAGAACAATCCCCTTTTAAATGTCTTTTTTTTGGAGAATTTCCTTACTGCTTTAGCAAGATGGCTCCATAGGCGCATGGTCAGCGCAGGTACTTATAAAAGCAGCAACTGTTGAGCAATGCAAGGTTGTGAGTTCGACCCTCACCTGGAGCATTTTTTTCTGTCTTTCTTTTGTATTTTGATACTAGAAGTAGTTGAATCGGTTCATGATCTGGTGCAAGTTAGAGAGAAATTTCAAGAGTATTTGTTAAGTTTTTGTATTTTTGTAAGTTGCCTAGGTTGGAAAATCTACTGAGTCCCCGTAATCTGGTGTCATAATTGAAAGGAAATGTGAAGATACGAGTATTTAATTTTAAAGGCTTCTGGCAGTCATATATACTTTCCATCATCGGCATTAATAAACGTACACTGACTAAGAGATAAAAATGCACGACAAAGTAGCCCTTCACTTTTCTAAATAAAGAGATGCATGTGCTCTACAAGATTATTTTCAATTTGGAGTTCAAACTTACAGATCGTTCTTGATAACTCAATCAAATTGATTGCTTCACTTAGTAAAAAAAAAAAACCTCGATGCTTACTTTCCATCCAGCCCCAGTGGCTAATGGTAAGGCACTGGCTCCAAGCCAGGATTTGGGTTCAAGTCCCATCTGGTTGTTAATTTCTCTTCCAACAGCATCTCATGAATGTATGGTGCAGGTGAAAAGTGCTAAACTGGACTATTGCAATTTTATCTTAACTAGATCTTGCAAACTTCCTCCGTTTAGAACAGTCTTTCTATGTACTGAGAAATTGTTATCATGCAACAGTGTTGACTTTTTGTTGCGGGAATATAGCTCTAATTCATTTCATCTCATTAAATCCCGAATGCACAAATGTATTTTAAGATTTAGATATGCTTTCAATAAATCAATTGCAAACATAATAAACGTCAAACTGCTTGACAAATACGTTGCATTTCTGAAAAAAACCGGTTGTTGGAGATTAAAGACCACGGTCAGTGTACAAATTTTCATTTTCATTTTTATAAAGATTGTGAATGTAAATATATATTGTCAAATTATAATAAAAACCCCAAAACTGTTGTAAGATATAGTTAATTTTGAAGACAATCCCTTTTAATGGTCTTTTTTTGGAGAATTTATCCTTTACTGCTTTAGCAAGATGGCTCCAAGTGGCGCATTGGTCAGGCACGGTACTTATAAAGATGTAATGATGGAATGCAAGGTTTGAGTTTCACTCACCTGGAGCATTTTTTTCTTGTCTTTCTTTTGTATTTTGACTACTGAAGTAGTTGAATCGGTTCATGATCGTGGCCTGATTTTAAGAAAATTTCAAAGATATTTGTTAAGTTTTTGTATTTTTGTAAGTTGCGTAGGTTGGACAAGTCTACTGAGTCCACGTAATTGGTGTAATAATGAAAGGGAAATGTGAAAGTACGAGTATTTATTTTAGGCTTCTGGCAGTCCAATAAACTTTCCATCTCGGCATTAATAATGTACACTGACTAAGAGATAAAAATGACACGCAAAGTGCCCGTGTCCTTTCTAAAATAAAGATGCATGTGTTACGGACGATTATTTTTCAATTGGAGTTCAACTTACAAGATCGTTCTTGATAACTCAATCAAAATTGATTGCTTCACTCTTATGTAAAAAAAAAAACTGATGCATTACCTTTCCATCCAGCCCCAGTGGCTAATGGATAAGATGGCCTCTAAGCCAGGGATTGTGGGTTCAAGTCCCATCTGGGGTGCTTGTAATTTCTTCAAAGCATCTCATGGAATGTTGATGGTGCAGGTTGAAATGTGCTAAATGACATTGCAATGTTTCTCATAAACTAGATCTTGAAATTCTCTTGAACAGTTTTCTATGTACTGAGAATTGTTATCATGCAACAGTGTTGACTTTTTGTGTGGCGAATATGCCTCTAATCATTCATCTTCATTATTCCGAATGCACAGGGATATTCTAAGATATGGATTGCTTTCAACCATACATCAATGCAAATATACGTCAAGTCTGTTCTTGCGCAATGTACGTGCGCATTTCCTGAAAAAAACCAGGATGTTGGAGTCTAAAAAGACCCAGCGTCCAGTGTACAAATTTCTCATTTTCATTTTTAATAAAGATTGTGATATGGTAAAATATATATTGTCAAATATTATAATAAAACCCCCAAAACCTGTTGTAAGAAATAGTTAATTTTCTGAAGAACAATCCCCTTTTAAATGTCTTTTTTTTGGAGAATTTATCCTTACTGCTTTAGCAAGATGGCTCCAGTGCGCAATCGGTCAGCGCACGGTACTTATAAAGCAGTAACTGTTGAGCAATGCCGAGGTTGTGAGTTCGACCCTCACCTGGAGCATTTTTTTCTTGTCTTTCTTTTGTATTTTTGACTACTGAAGTAGTTGAATCGGTTCATGATCTGGTGCCAAGATTAAGAGAGAAATTTCAAAGAGATATTTGTTAAGTTTTTGTATTTTTGTAAGTTGCCGTAGGTTGGACAAGTCTACTGAGTCCCACCGTAATCTGGTGTCATAATTGAAAGGGAAATGTGAAAGATACGAGTATTTCATTTTTAAGGCTTCTGGCAGTCCAATAAACTTTCCATCATCGGCATTAATAACGTACACTGACTAAGAGATAAAAATGACACGACAAAGGTAGCCCTGTCACTTTTCTAAAATAAAGATGCATGTGCTTACGGACGATTATTTTCAATTTGGAGTTCAAACTTACAAGATCGTTCTTGATAACTCAATCAAAATTGATTGCTTCACTTTATGTAAAAAAAAAAAACCCTTGATGCATTACCTTTTCCATCCAGCCCCAGTGGCCTAATGGATAAGGCACTGGCCTCCTAAGCCAGGGGATTGTGGGTTCAAGTCCCATCTGGGGTGCTTGTTAATTTCTTTTCCAACAGCATCTCATGGAATGTTGATGGTGCAGGTGAAAAGTGCTAAACTGGACGATTGCAATGTTTCCTCATAAACTAGATCTTGCAAACTTCTCCCGTTTAGAACAGTCCTTTCTATGTACTGAGAAAATTGTTATCATGCAACAGTGTTGACTTTTTGTGTGGCGGAAGAATATAGCCTCTTAATTCATTTCATCTTCATTAATTCCCCGAATGCCACAAGGTATATTTTCTAAGATATGGATATGCTTTCAACCATACAATCAATGCAAACGATAACGTCAACGTCTGTTCATTGCAGCAAATGTACGTGCGCATTTCCTGAAAAAAACCAGGATGTTGGAGTCTAAAAAGACCCAGCGTCCAGTGTACAAATTTCTCATTTTCATTTTTAATAAAGATTGTGATATGGTAAAATATATATTGTCAAATATTATAATAAAACCCCCAAAACCTGTTGTAAGAAATAGTTAATTTTCTGAAGAACAATCCCCTTTTAAATGTCTTTTTTTTGGAGAATTTATCCTTTACTGCTTTAGCAAGATGGCTCCAAAGTGCGCAATCGGTCAGCGCACGGTACTTATAAAGCAGTAACTGTTGAGCAATGCCGAGGTTGTGAGTTCGACCCTCACCTGGAGCATTTTTTTCTTGTCTTTCTTTTGTATTTTTGACTACTGAAGTAGTTGAATCGGTTCATGATCTGGTGCCAAGATTAAGAGAGAAATTTCAAAGAGATATTTGTTAAGTTTTTGTATTTTTGTAAGTTGCCGTAGGTTGGACAAGTCTACTGAGTCCCACCGTAATCTGGTGTCATAATTGAAAGGGAAATGTGAAAGATACGAGTATTTCATTTTAAGGCTTCTGGCAGTCCAATAAACTTTCCATCATCGGCATTAATAACGTACACTGACTAAGAGATAAAAATGACACGACAAAAAGTAGCCCTGTCACTTTTCTAAAATAAAGATGCATGTGCTTACGGACGATTATTTTCAATTTGGAGTTCAAACTTACAAGATCGTTCTTGATAACTCAATCAAAATTGATTGCTTCACTCTTATGTAAAAAAAAAAAACCTCGATGCATTACCTTTTCCATCCAGCCCCAGTGGCCTAATGGATAAGGCACTGGCCTCCTAAGCCAGGGATTGTGGGTTCAAGTCCCATCTGGGGTGCTTGTTAATTTCTCTTTCCAACAGCATCTCATGGAATGTTGATGGTGCAGGTGAAAAGTGCTAAACTGGACGATTGCAATGTTTCCTCATAAACTAGATCTTGCAAACTTCTCCCATTTAGAACAGTCCTTTCTATGTACTGAGAAAATTGTTATCATGCAACAGTGTTGACTTTTTGTGTGGCGGAAGAATATAGCCTCTTAATTCATTTCATCTTCATTAATTCCCCGAATGCCACAAGGTATATTTTCTAAGATATGGATATGCTTTCAACCATACAATCAATGCAAACGATAACGTCAACGTCTGTTTCATTGCAGCAAATGTACGTGCGCATTTCCTGAAAAAAACCCAGGATGTTGGAGTCTAAAAAGACCCAGCGTCCAGTGTACAAATTTCTCATTTTCATTTTTAATAAAGATTGTGATATGGTAAAATATATATTGTCAAATATTATAATAAAACCCCCAAAACCCCAAAATTTTTAAAATAAAAATTTCTTAGGAATTTTTAATTTTTTTAAATTAACTTTCTTTGAAATCAAACAAAAAGTTGCTTTTATTTTTAAAAAAAAAAATGATCTATTTTTCCACCCCAGTGGTATTTTTTTTTTTGGGATTTTGGGTTAAGTTTAAACGGGGGGGCTTTTTTTTTTCCCCTTAAAATTTAAAAAATTTTGGGAGGTTTTTAAATGTAAAAATGGCGATTGAAGTTTTATAACTAATCTTGCAAAAAAAGTTTAGAACGTTTTTTTTTTTTTCTGCAACATTTCTTTTTTTGGGGAAAAATTCCCCTTAAAAATTTTTTCAAAATTCCCTGCCAAATTTTAAATTTTTTGAATGGTTCTTTCAAAAAAAAAAAAAAAAAAAAAAAAAAAAAAAAAAAAAAAAAAAAAAAAAAAAAAAAAAAAAAAAAAAAAAAAAAAAAAAAAAAAAAAAAAAAAAAAAAAAAAAAAAAAAAAAAAAAAAAAAAAAAAAAAAAAAAAAAAAAAAAAAAAAAAAAAAAAAAAAAAAAAAAAAAAAAAAAAAAAAAAAAAAAAAAAAAAAAAAAAAAAAAAAAAAAAAAAAAAAAAAAAAAAAAAAAAAAAAAAAAAAAAAAAAAAAAAAAAAAAAAAAAAAAAAAAAAAAAAAAAAAAAAAAAAAAAAAAAAAAAAAAAAAAAAAAAAAAAAAAAAAAAAAAAAAAAAAAAAAAAAAAAAAAAAAAAAAAAAAAAAAAAAAAAAAAAAAAAAAAAAAAAAAAAAAAAAAAAAAAAAAAAAAAAAAAAAAAAAAAAAAAAAAAAAAAAAAAAAAAAAAAAAAAAAAAAAAAAAAAAAAAAAAAAAAAAAAAAAAAAAAAAAAAAAAAAAAAAAAAAAAAAAAAAAAAAAAAAAAAAAAAAAAAAAAAAAAAAAAAAAAAAAAAAAAAAAAAAAAAAAAAAAAAAAAAAAAAAAAAAAAAAAAAAAAAAAAAAAAAAAAAAAAAAAAAAAAAAAAAAAAAAAAAAAAAAAAAAAAAAAAAAAAAAAAAAAAAAAAAAAAAAAAAAAAAAAAAAAAAAAAAAAAAAAAAAAAAAAAAAAAAAAAAAAAAAAAAAAAAAAAAAAAAAAAAAAAAAAAAAAAAAAAAAAAAAAAAAAAAAAAAAAAAAAAAAAAAAAAAAAAAAAAAAAAAAAAAAAAAAAAAAAAAAAAAAAAAAAAAAAAAAAAAAAAAAAAAAAAAAAAAAAAAAAAAAAAAAAAAAAAAAAAAAAAAAAAAAAAAAAAAAAAAAAAAAAAAAAAAAAAAAAAAAAAAAAAAAAAAAAAAAAAAAAAAAAAAAAAAAAAAAAAAAAAAAAAAAAAAAAAAAAAAAAAAAAAAAAAAAAAAAAAAAAAAAAAAAAAAAAAAAAAAAAAAAAAAAAAAAAAAAAAAAAAAAAAAAAAAAAAAAAAAAAAAAAAAAAAAAAAAAAAAAAAAAAAAAAAAAAAAAAAAAAAAAAAAAAAAAAAAAAAAAAAAAAAAAAAAAAAAAAAAAAAAAAAAAAAAAAAAAAAAAAAAAAAAAAAAAAAAAAAAAAAAAAAAAAAAAAAAAAAAAAAAAAAAAAAAAAAAAAAAAAAAAAAAAAAAAAAAAAAAAAAAAAAAAAAAAAAAAAAAAAAAAAAAAAAAAAAAAAAAAAAAAAAAAAAAAAAAAAAAAAAAAAAAAAAAAAAAAAAAAAAAAAAAAAAAAAAAAAAAAAAAAAAAAAAAAAAAAAAAAAAAAAAAAAAAAAAAAAAAAAAAAAAAAAAAAAAAAAAAAAAAAAAAAAAAAAAAAAAAAAAAAAAAAAAAAAAAAAAAAAAAAAAAAAAAAAAAAAAAAAAAAAAAAAAAAAAAAAAAAAAAAAAAAAAAAAAAAAAAAAAAAAAAAAAAAAAAAAAAAAAAAAAAAAAAAAAAAAAAAAAAAAAAAAAAAAAAAAAAAAAAAAAAAAAAAAAAAAAAAAAAAAAAAAAAAAAAAAAAAAAAAAAAAAAAAAAAAAAAAAAAAAAAAAAAAAAAAAAAAAAAAAAAAAAAAAAAAAAAAAAAAAAAAAAAAAAAAAAAAAAAAAAAAAAAAAAAAAAAAAAAAAAAAAAAAAAAAAAAAAAAAAAAAAAAAAAAAAAAAAAAAAAAAAAAAAAAAAAAAAAAAAAAAAAAAAAAAAAAAAAAAAAAAAAAAAAAAAAAAAAAAAAAAAAAAAAAAAAAAAAAAAAAAAAAAAAAAAAAAAAAAAAAAAAAAAAAAAAAAAAAAAAAAAAAAAAAAAAAAAAAAAAAAAAAAAAAAAAAAAAAAAAAAAAAAAAAAAAAAAAAAAAAAAAAAAAAAAAAAAAAAAAAAAAAAAAAAAAAAAAAAAAAAAAAAAAAAAAAAAAAAAAAAAAAAAAAAAAAAAAAAAAAAAAAAAAAAAAAAAAAAAAAAAAAAAAAAAAAAAAAAAAAAAAAAAAAAAAAAAAAAAAAAAAAAAAAAAAAAAAAAAAAAAAAAAAAAAAAAAAAAAAAAAAAAAAAAAAAAAAAAAAAAAAAAAAAAAAAAAAAAAAAAAAAAAAAAAAAAAAAAAAAAAAAAAAAAAAAAAAAAAAAAAAAAAAAAAAAAAAAAAAAAAAAAAAAAAAAAAAAAAAAAAAAAAAAAAAAAAAAAAAAAAAAAAAAAAAAAAAAAAAAAAAAAAAAAAAAAAAAAAAAAAAAAAAAAAAAAAAAAAAAAAAAAAAAAAAAAAAAAAAAAAAAAAAAAAAAAAAAAAAAAAAAAAAAAAAAAAAAAAAAAAAAAAAAAAAAAAAAAAAAAAAAAAAAAAAAAAAAAAAAAAAAAAAAAAAAAAAAAAAAAAAAAAAAAAAAAAAAAAAAAAAAAAAAAAAAAAAAAAAAAAAAAAAAAAAAAAAAAAAAAAAAAAAAAAAAAAAAAAAAAAAAAAAAAAAAAAAAAAAAAAAAAAAAAAAAAAAAAAAAAAAAAAAAAAAAAAAAAAAAAAAAAAAAAAAAAAAAAAAAAAAAAAAAAAAAAAAAAAAAAAAAAAAAAAAAAAAAAAAAAAAAAAAAAAAAAAAAAAAAAAAAAAAAAAAAAAAAAAAAAAAAAAAAAAAAAAAAAAAAAAAAAAAAAAAAAAAAAAAAAAAAAAAAAAAAAAAAAAAAAAAAAAAAAAAAAAAAAAAAAAAAAAAAAAAAAAAAAAAAAAAAAAAAAAAAAAAAAAAAAAAAAAAAAAAAAAAAAAAAAAAAAAAAAAAAAAAAAAAAAAAAAAAAAAAAAAAAAAAAAAAAAAAAAAAAAAAAAAAAAAAAAAAAAAAAAAAAAAAAAAAAAAAAAAAAAAAAAAAAAAAAAAAAAAAAAAAAAAAAAAAAAAAAAAAAAAAAAAAAAAAAAAAAAAAAAAAAAAAAAAAAAAAAAAAAAAAAAAAAAAAAAAAAAAAAAAAAAAAAAAAAAAAAAAAAAAAAAAAAAAAAAAAAAAAAAAAAAAAAAAAAAAAAAAAAAAAAAAAAAAAAAAAAAAAAAAAAAAAAAAAAAAAAAAAAAAAAAAAAAAAAAAAAAAAAAAAAAAAAAAAAAAAAAAAAAAAAAAAAAAAAAAAAAAAAAAAAAAAAAAAAAAAAAAAAAAAAAAAAAAAAAAAAAAAAAAAAAATTATTTTATTTGGGGGTTTTAAACTTACAAAATCGTTCTTATAACTAATCAAAATTGATTGCTTCACTATTATTAAAAAAAAAAAACCTCGTGATTACCTTTTTTATCCACCTCAGTGGCCTAATGGTAAGGCCTGGCCCCCTAACCAGGGGTTGGGGTTTTAAAAATCCACTGGGGGGCTTTTTAATTTTCTTTCCAAAGCAAAAACTCTGGAAAGTTGATGGGCGGTGAAAGTGTAACTGGGAACGATTTCAAGTTTTCCCATAAACAGATTTGAAACTTCTCCGTTTAGAACATCCCTTTTTATTCTGGGAAAAATTTTTATCATCAACAGTGTTAAATTTTTTTTTGGGCGGAAAAATATAGCTCTTAATTAATTTCAATCTTCATTAAAATTTCCCCGAATGCCACAAGGTTTAAATTTTCTAAGATATGGATATGCTTTTAAAAAATCAAATCAATGCAAACATAAAAGTCAACGTGTTCTTTTTAGCAAATTTCGTCCATTTCCTGAAAAAAAAACCCCGGAGTTGGAGTCAAAAAGACCAGCGTCCCGTGACAAAAATTTCCATTTTTTTATTTTTAATAAAGATGTGATATGGTAAAATAAAAATTGTCAAATATTTTTAAAAAAAAACCCCCAAAAAACCCTTTTAAGAAATATTTTTTTCTGAAAAAAACAATCCCCTTTTAAATGTCTTTTTTTGGGGAAAATTTTCCTTTACTGCTTTAGCAAATGGCTCCTGGGCCAATCGGTCACGCACGGTCTTTTTAAAGCAGCAAAATGTTGAGCAATGCCGAGGTTGTAGTTCGCCCCCCACCTGGGCATTTTTTTCTTTCTTTCTTTTGTATTTTTTTTAAACTGAAGGGGAGTTAATCGGGTTTATGATCGGCCAAGTTAAGAAAGGGAAATTTCAAAAGATATTTGTTAAGTTTTTTGTATTTTTGTAAGTTGCCAAGGGGTTTGGGAAAAGCTACTGAGTCCCACCGTAATCTTGTGTCAAAATTGAAAGGGAAAAATAAAGATCTATTTCATTTTAAGGCTTCTGGGGAGCCAAAAAACTTTTCACTCGGCTTAATAACGTACACTACTAAGAATAAAAATGACACGGCTAAGGAGCCCGTCACTTTTCTAAAATAAAGATGCGTGGTTTTCGGACGATTATTTTCAATTTGGGTTCAAAAATTTCAAGATCGTTCTTGATAACCCAAACAAAATTGATTGCTTCACTAATGTAAAAAAAAAAAAAAACCTCGAGCATTACCTTTTTTCCTCCAGCCCCAGTGGCCTAATGGATAAGGCACTGGCCTCCCAAGCCAGGGGTTGTGGGTTCAAGTTCCCGGGGGCTTTTTTAATTTCTCTTTTTCCCAAAAGCTCTCATGGGGAAAGTTGATTGGGGGGCGGGAAAATGCTTAAACTGGACATTTTCAAATGTTTTCCCCATAAACTAGATCTTGCAAAATTCTCCCCTTTGAACATCCTTTTTTATGTACTGAAAAATTGTTTTCATGCAACAGTGTTGCTTTTTGTGTTTCGGAAGAAAATTGCCCCCTTTTTTTAATTTTTTCTTCATTAATTTTCCCCCCAAAGCCACATGGGGGTTTTTTTTTCTAAGATATGGATTGCTTTTAAAAAAAACAATCAATGCAAAATAACGTCAACGTCTGTTCATTTCAGCAAAAGAGGCGATTTTTCCTGAAAAAACCAGGGGGTTTTAGTCAAAAAGACCCACGTCCGGTACAAATTTCTCATTTTCTTTTTAATAAAGTTTTTTTATAGGGTTAAAAAATTTTTTGTCAAATATTATAATAAAAACCCCCCAAAACCGTTGTAAGAAATATTAAAATTTTCCCGAAGAACAATCCCCCTTTTTAAATTCTTTTTTTTTTTTGGAAATTTACCTTTTACGTTTTGGGGAAATTTTAGGCGATGTCCCAGGTTTTTAAAAACCAAGCAATTTAAAAGGGGGGTTTTGGAGTTCGACCCCCCACCCAGCTTTTTTTTTCGTCCCTTTTTTTTTTTTTTTACTCGAAGATTAACGGGTTTAACCCAATTGGAAAACAAAAAGAATTTTTGTTTTTGATTTTTTTAAGTTGCCGTAATTGGACAGTCCCCATCCCAACCGTAATCTTTTGTCTAAATGAAAAAAATTAAAAATAAGATTTTCCCCCTTTTTAGATTTTGGCGCCAAAACTTTTTCCCTCATCCATTAAAAAGTACAATACTAAAAATAAAAATGACCGACAAAGGAGCCTGCCCTTTTCTAAAATAAAGATGCAAAAGGGGTAAAACGAATTTTCAATTTTAGGCCTTACAAATCTTTTGAAACCCAAAATTTTTTGCTTCCATTTTTAAAAAAAAAAACCTTTCCGGGGAAACCTTTTCCACCAGCCCCCATGGAAAAGGATAAACCCCAACCCCGGGGTTTCAAATCCAAATTTGTTTTAATTTTTTTTCCAAAGCATCCATAATGTTTGGCGGGAAAAAAAGAAAAAGGGATTCATTTTTTTCCCAAAATAGAGCAAATTTTTCCCCCCCTTTAAGGGGAAAATCCTTTTTATTATGAGAAAATTTTATCGGGGAAATGGGTTTTTTGACTTTTTTTTGGGGGGATAATAACCCAATTTTTCATTTTTCATTAATTTCCCCCTGCCCTTTATTTTTTTAAAAAAATCCAACCCCAATCAACAAAATAACCTTTAAATCCGTTTTTTGCAGCAAAAATTTTTCGCTTTCCCAAAAAAACCCAAATTTTAGTCCCGCCCCAGGTCCTTTTTAAAATTTCCATTTTTTTTTTTTTTAAATTTGTGTATTTTAAAAATTATTTTCAAATTTTTTAAATTTCCCCCTAAAAAACCCCGTTTTTAAAAATGTTAATTTTTGAAAAAACAAAACCCCCTTTTAAATTTTTTTTTTTTGGAGAATTTATCCTTTTTTCTTTTGCAAGATGGCTCCCGGGCGCAAACTCAGGCCAGGTACTTATAAAGCAGAACTGTTAGCAATGCCGAGGTTTTTAGTTTTGACCCTCACCCGGAGCATTTTTTTCTTGTCTTTTTTTTGATTTTTGATACTGAATAGTTGAACGGTTCATGATCTGGGGCCCAAAATTTAAAAAAAATTTTTTAAAGAGATATTTGTTAAGTTTTTGTATTTTTTTTAAGTTGCCGTAGGTTGGACAATTACTGAGTCCCACCGTAACTGGTGTCTAATTGAAAGGAAAGTGAAAATACGGATTTTATTTTTTAGGGTGCCCGGCAGTCATTAAAATTTTTTATCATCGGTTTAATAACTACACTGAAAAGAGATAAAATGACACGGCAAGGAGCCCTGTCACTTTTCCAAAATAAAAAAGCATGTGCTTTCGGAGATTTTTTTTCAATTTTTGGGGTTAAAACTTACAAGATCTTCTTGATAATCATCAAAATTATTGCTTCAAATTTTAGAAAAAAAAAAAACCTCGAGCATTACCTTTCCTTCACCCCGTGGCCTAATGGGGAAGGCCCTGGCCTCCTAACCAGGATTTGGGTTCAAGTCCATCTGGGGGGGCTTGTTAATTTCTCTTTTTCCCAAAACCTCCATGGGAAAGTTTTTGTGCAGGGGAAAAGTGCTAAAAAAAGGAATTGCATTTTCCCAAAAATGATCTTGCAAAATTCTCCCTTTAGAAAAGTCTTTTTAGTATGAAAAAATTTTTTTACAAACAGTGTTGACTTTTTGTGGGCGGAAGAAAATAGCCCCTTAATTCATTTTCATCTTCATTAATTCCCCGAATGCCACAAGTTATTTTTCTAAATATGGATATGCTTTCAACATACCTCAATGCAAACATAAAAATCAACTCTTTCATTTTCGCAAAAGATTGCGATTCCCCGAAAAAAAACCCCGGATTTTGGGGTCTAAAAAACCCCGCGTCCCCGTGTACAAAATTTTCCTCATTTCTTTTTTAAATTTAAAAAAGATTTTGTGATATTGTAAAAAAATTAAAAAATTGTCCCAAAAAATTATTTTAATAAAAAAACCCCAAAAACCTGTTGTAAGAAATAGTTAATTTTTTTCCTGAGAAACAAAAACCCCCTTTTAAAGTCTTTTTTTTTTTGAGAATTTAACCCTTTACTGGGCCCTTTTTTAGGGAAAAAAATGGCTCCAGTGGCGCAATCCGGGTCCCGCGCACGGTACTTATAAAACACAATGTTGAGCAATCCCAGTTTTTAGTTCACCCCACCCCGGAGCTTTTTTTCTTGTCTTTTTTTTGGTTTTTACTACGAATATTTTTAATCGGTTAAAGATCTGGTGCCAAAATTAAGAACAAATTTCAAAGAGATATTTGTTAGTTTTTGTATTTTTTAATTTTCCCTGGTTGGCAAGTTCTGAGTCCCAGATCTGGTGTCATAATTGAAAGGGAAAAAGGAAAGATACGATATTTATTTTAAGCTTCTGGGATCAATAAAATTTCCTCACGGGTTTTTTTAACGCACTGACTAAAAAGATAAAAAAAAACGACAAAGGGGAGCCCTGCATTTTCTAAAATAAAATGCATGTGCAAAAGGGAAATTTCAATTTGGGGGTTTCAAACTTACAAGATCCGTTCTGTTAACCCAACAAATTAATTGCTTTCCCGTTTTAAAAAAAAAAAAAAACCTCGTGCAACCCCTTTTTTTCCAGAACCCATGGCCCAAAAGGTGGATGGCCTCCCCAAGCCCGGGGTTGTGGGGCAAGAACGGGGGGGTTTTTAAATTTTTTCTTTCCAACACACTCTAATGTGAGGTGCAGGGGGAAAGGGTAAACGGGTATTGCAGTTTTTTTTCCCCTAAAATAATCTTGCAAACTTCCCCCCTTAAACGTCCTTTTTTTATTATGGAAAATTGTTACGCAAAAATGTTACTTTTTTGGTGGCGGAAAAAATACCCAATTCATTTTATTTTTCATTTTTTCCCCAATGCCAAAAAGGGTTTTTTTCTAAGATTTGGAATTTTCTTTTCCCCAAAAACAACAATCAACGATAACCAAGCTGTTCATTGCACAAATGTATGTGCGATTCCCGAAAAAAAACCCAGTGTTTATCTAAAAAGACCCCAGCCCCTGTACAAAATTTTTTCATTTTCATTTTTAAAAAGATTGGGAATGGAAAATATATATTTAAATATTATAATAAAACCCCCAAAAAATTTTTAAAAATATTAATTTTTTGAAAACAAAACCCCCCTTTAAAAATCTTTTTTTTTTTAAATTTTTCCTTTATGCTTTAGCAAGATGGTCCAGTGGGGGCATGTCAGCCACCGGGGACTTTAAACAAAAATTTTACAATGCGATTGTGATTTTGACCCTCATGGGGCATTTTTTTCTTTCTTTCTTTTGTTTTTTTGACCCCACGAAGATTAATCGGTTTTTGATCTGGGGCCAATTTAAAAGAGAAATTTCAAAGAGAAAATTTGGGTTTTTTTAATTTTTTGTATTTTTTAATTGCCGAGTTACAATCTACTGATCCCCCCCCCTAAAGGTTTTCATAATTAAAGGAAATTAAGATACAGTATTTTTATTTTAAGGTTCTCAGTCCAATAAACTTTCCATCATCGGCATTAAAACACACTACTAAAATAAAAAACAACAAAGGGGGCCCTGTCACTTTTCTAAATAAAGACTTGGGTTAGGAGAAATTTTTTAATTGGATTCAAACTTTCAAGATGCTTTATAACTCAATCAAAAAATTATTGCTTCCCCTTTATGTAAAAAAAAAAAAAAACCCGATGCATTTCTTTTCCCCTCCCGCCCCATCCTAATGGATAAGGCCGGGGGTCCTAACCAGGGATTGGGGGGTTAAGTCCCATTGGGTGCTTTTTTTTTCTTTCCAAAGATCTCATGGGAAAGTTGAGGTGAGGGGAAAATGCAAAAATGGG